>JAJPUD010031619.1:0-12423 GCA_023553655.1 Myrmecobius fasciatus | reverse complement strand
TCATATTAGTGAGTAAGTTCTTATGAGTTACAAATACCGTATTCCCATGTGAGAGGGCAAACAGATAAATCTTGTTAAAGTCCCTTATAATTTCTCTTTCCTTATGCTTCTCTTAAATCCTGTATTTTTTATTCAGTTCTGGTATTTTCATCAGGAAGGCTTAAAAGTTCTCTGTTTAATTGGATGGCCACCTTTGTATTTGAAGGATTATACTCAGTTTTGCTGGATAGATGAATCTTGGTTTTAACCCTAGCTCTATTGCTCTTCAGAATATCATTTTCTAATTGCACATGTTTAACATATATTGGATTACTCACTGTCTAGGGGAGAGAGTGGGGAGAAGGGAGGGAAAAATTTAGAACATAAGGTTTTGCAAGGGTGAATGTTGAAAATTATCCATGTATATATTTTGAAAATATAAAGCTTAAATTAAAAAGAGAAAAAGAGAGAAAAAAGAAAAGAATATCATCTTCTAAGCCCTCTGATCCTTTATTGTAGAAGCTCTAACTCTGACTCCACTATACTTGAATTTTTCCATTCTGGATGCTTATAATATTTTCTTCATGAGTTCTGGAATTTAGCTATAATATTCCTGGAATATTTGTATATGATAGTCTCTTTCAGGAAATGATCAATAGATTCTTTGAATTTCTATTTTATCCTCTGTTTCTAGAATATCAGGATAGTTAGCCATTATAAATTCTTGAAAGATGATGTGCAGATTCTTTTTTTTTTTTTGATCATGACTTTCTGGTAGACTCATAATTTTAAAATTATCTCTCCTGGATCTATTTTCCAGGTTAGTTGTTTTTCCAATGAAATATTTTATATTTTTCCCTATTTTTTCATTTTTTTGAAATTATATTTTAGTTTCTTATAGTTATTACTTCTATTTTATCAATTCTAATTTTTAAGGAATTATTTTCCTAAGTGAATTTTTGTACATCTTTTCCCAATTGGCCAGTTTTGACTTTTTTTTTAAGTCATTCTTCTCATCATTGTATTTCCTTTTATATCACTCTCATATCTCTCCCCAATTTTTTCTCTACCTCTATTACTTGATTTTTTTTTCTTTTTAGGTTTGGAAACATGATTTTTTTTTCTTTTGCATTAAATTTTTTATTGAAGCTTTATATTTTCAAAACACATGGACAGATAATTTTCAACATTCACCCCTTCAAAACCCCATGCTCCAAATTCTTTTTCTTTCCCTTCCTCCTACCCCCTCCCCAAGATGGCAAACAATCCAATATGTTAAATATGTGCAATTTGTCTACACACATTTCCACAATTATCATGCTGGACAATAAAAATCAGAACAAAAAGGGAAAAAATGAGAAAGAAAACAAAATGCAAGCAAACAAATATAAAAAAGTGAAAATGCTATATTGTAATCTACACTTAGTCTCCACAGGCTTCTCTCTGCATGCAGATGGCTCTCTTCATCACAAGACCATTGAAACTGGCCTGAATCACCTTGCTGTTAAAAAGAGCTACTTCTGTGAGAACTGATTATTATGTATAATCTTGCTGTTGCTGTTCTTGATTTTCAGAATTTATTTTCAGCTCTTCTATTGCCTGAGATCAATTTTTATTTTTCCTTGGAGTCTTTGGATATAGGAATTTTGACTTTATTATCATTTTCTGAGTATGTATTTTGATCTTATTACCATAGTAACTTTCTATGGTCAGAATCTTTTCCTGTTGTTTGCTCATTTTTGCAGCCTATCCTTTTATTTTTAACTTTTCTCTCTTTTTTTCCCTCTCCCTTTGCTTCCTCTTTATTCTATTTTTCCTTTATTTCTCTCCATCTTTGTCCTTTATCTTCATAAGACTTCATCCCCTTTCTTGCCCTGTTTTTTGTTATGACTTGGAAAGTTTCCTGGATAAAGACTCAGGAAACTTGGATCCAATTTACTGGATCTGATGATTTCCACAGGTATGACCCTGGGCATTTTTTTCTAATCTCTTATCCTAAAAAGGCCCTCCTATAAAATGGAGATAACACTACTCCAATTGCCTCCTCAAGGGACTGCAGTGATAAGCTTTAGAACCCTTAAATGCTGCATCATATTCTTTATTATCGATATAAATCTTCAATGGATCTGTGACCTCATGTTTGACACTCATACTTCACTGATGTATCTTGAAACTTCTACCCACCTCCTACTGGGTGATTTCTGCCTCACTAATTTGGAAATTTTCCCTAAGTACTTTTCATCTGGTACATGAGATATTTCCTTTGATTCTTTATCTTCAGGGTACTATCTATAGGACTTGACATGAGGGGAGGCTGTTTCTTACTCTTACTTCATGACTTACTTCTTCCTTTTTTATATTTTCATAGTTCTAGAGCATGGACCAATTAAAAATCTAGTCATGTTGATGATATGCATCATTAATAATATTTTTAATGCTTACAGAGATGGATCTTTTTTTTAAATTTGTGAGAGAACACTAAATGATGTCTCCATAATTTAATAATACACATTATTTTACTTTACTTTTAAACTAAAGCTTTTATTTTCAAAATGTTTTCGACAATCACCTTTTCAAGACCTTTTGTTCCAAATCTTTTTACTTTCCTTTCTCTCTCTTTCGTAGATGACAAGTAATCCAATATGTTAAACATGTGCAATTCTTCTATACATATTTCCACATCCATTATGCTGCATAAGAAAAATCAGATCAAAAAGGAAAAAAATGAGGAAGAAAACAAAAAGCAAGCAAATAAGAAAAAGGTGAAAATACAATGCTGTGATCCACAGTCATTCCCCACAGTCCTCCCTTTGGATGAAGATTGCTCTATTCATCGCAAGTCCATTAGAATTGCCCTGAATCACTTCATTGTTGACAAATTACATCCTTCAGAATTGATCATTGCATAATCTTGTTGTTCTGTACAATGTTCTCTTGTTTCTGTTTACTTAGCAACAATTCATGGAGATATCTTTAGGCCTTTCTGAAATCATCTTGTTCATTATTTCTTATAGAACAATAATATTCCATAACATTTTTGTACCATAACTTATTCAGTCATTTCCCAACTGAGGCATCCACTCAGTTTCCAGTTTCTTGCCACTACAAAAAGGGCTGCCACAAACATTTTTGCTCATGTGGGTCCCTTTCCTTCCTTTAAGATCTCTTTGGGATATAGGCCCAGAGAGATACTTCTGGATTTCAGGCTATGCACAGTTTGCTAGCTCTTTGGGAATAATTCTAAATCACTATCTGGAATGGTTGGATCAGTTCACAACTTCACCAACAATGAACTAGTGTCCCAGTTTTCCCACATCCCCTCCAAAATTTGTCATTATCTTTTTCTGTCATCTTAGTCAATCTGACAGGTGTGTAGTGGTACCTCAGAGTTGTCTTAATTTGCATTTCTCTGATCAATAGTGATTTAGAGCATTTAAATTATTTTTATTAAAGCTTTTTATTTACAAAACATATGAGTAATTTTTCTACATTGACTTTTGCCAAATTTTTTTTGTTCCAAATTTTTCCCCACCTTCCCCCCACCCTCACCCCTAGATGACAGGTAGTTTAATATATGTTAAATATGTCAAATTATATGAAAATCCAATATATGTATATATACAGTTATCTTACTGCACAGGAAAAATCATATATAGAAAGAGAAAAAAAAAAACCTAAGGAGGAAAACAAAATGCAAGCAAATATTCACAGAAAGTGTTAAAATGCTGTGTTGTGGTCCACACTCAATTCCCACAGGTCTCTCTCTGGATGTATATGACTATCTTCATCGCTGAACAATAGGAGCTGGTTTGAATCACATCATTGTTGAAGAGAGCCACGTCCATCAGAATTGATCATCATATAGTCTTATTATTGTCGTGTATAATGATCTCCTGGTTCTGTTCATTTCACTCAGCATCAGTTCATGCAAGTCTCTTCAGGCCTCTATGAAATCATCCTGTTGGTCGTTTTTTACAGAACAATAGTATTCCATGACATTCATATAGCATAATTTATTCAGCCATTCTCCAAAAGATGGGCAGCCAATCAGTTTCCAGTTTCTAGCCACTACAAAAAGGGCTGCCACAAACATTCTTGCACATGTGGGTCCCTTTCCTTCCTTTTAGATCTTTTTGGGATATAAGCCCAGTAGAAACACTGCTGGGTCAAAGGATATGCACAGTTTGATAACTTTTTGAGCATAGTTCCAGATTGCTCTCCATAGAGCATTTTTTTAATATGACTAGAAATGTTTTTCCTCTTTTCATCTGAAAATTGTCCATTCATATCTTTTGACCACTTATCAACTGGTGAATGGCTTGAGTTCTTATAAATTTGAGCCAATTGTCTATATATTTTAGAAATGAGGCCTTTATCAGAGCACTTAGATATAAATAATTTCCCCCAGTTTTCTGCTTCCATTCTAATCTTGTCTGCATTGCTTTTGTTTTTTAAAAAAAGCCAACTTTTTAGTTTAATATAAAAAAATAGCCATTTTGCATTTCATGACTTTTTTGGTCATAAATTCCTTTCTTCTCCACAGATCTGAGAGGTAGATTATCCTTTGTTCTCCTGATTTGCTTATTGTCTCATCCTGTATGTCAAAATCATGAACTCATTTCAATTTTATCCTGGTATAGGCTATTAGGTGTTGGTCAATGCCTAGTTTTTGCCACACTGTTTTTCAATTTCCCCAATAATTTCTATCAAATAGTGAGTTTTTATCTTAGAAGTTGGGGTTTTGGGGTTTATCAAACACTAGATTACTATAGTCCTTGACTATTTTGTCTTGTGAACCTAACCTACTCCACTTATTAACTACTCTATTTCTTATCCAATCACCAAATGGTTTTGATGACTGCCACTTTATAGTATAGTTTTAGATCTGGCACAACTAGGCCATCTTCCTTTGCATTTTTTTTCATTAAATCACTTTCAAATTCTTGACCTTTTGTTGTTTGTGATGAATTTTGTTATTATTTTTTCTACCTCTATAAATTAATTTCTTGAAAGTTTGATTGGTATGACACTGAATAGATTAATTTATATAGAATTTTCATTTTTATTATATTAGCTTGGTCTACCCATGAGCACTTGATATTCTACCAATTGTTTAGATCTAATTTTAGGTGAAAAGTGTTTTGTAATTGTGTTCATACAGTTTTCAAATTTGTCTTTTAAGTAGACTCCCAAATATTTTATGTTTCTACATTTAATTTAACTGGGATTTCTCTTTCTATCTTTCTACAGTTAGATTTTGTTGGTAATACAGAGAAATGCCGATAAATAATGCGGGTTTATTTTATATCTTATTTATTTATTTTTGGTTGATTCTCTAGAATTCTCTTCATATATCATCAAATCATTCTGCAAAGAGTGATAGTTTTGTTTCCTTATTAGCTACTCTAATTTCTTCAATTTTTTCTTCTCTTTTTGCCAAAGCTAACAATTCTATTTCAATATTAAATAATAATAGTGATATTGAGAGTAATATCCCTGATATTACTGGGAATGTTCCTAGTTTATCCCCATTACATAAAATGCTTGCTAATGGTTTTAGACAGATGCTATTTATCATTTTAAGGAAAACTTCATTTATTCCTACGCCCTCTAATGTTTTTAGTGGAATGAATTCTTAAGTTTGTTAGTTCTATAGTTTTATTGCTTTCATTTTTATTAATCTCTCATTTGATTTTCAATATTTCTAATTTAGCATATAATTTTTTTTAGCATTTTTGGTTGTTGTTGTATGCCTAATTCATTGATCTTCTCTTTCCCTTTTTGTTTTTTTATTCAAGTGAGTACCTGGAAATAGAGAATTTCCCCTAAGAGTAGCTCTGGCTATATCCCATAAATTTTGGTATATTGTCTCATTATTGTTATTCTTTTGGATCAAACTATCAATTACTTCTATGATTCATTTATTCTTTTGGATTAGATTATTTAGGTTCCAATTAATTTTTGGTCTAATTTCCCATGGTCTTTTATTACATGTTTTATTGCATCATTATCTGAAAAGAGTTATTTACAGTTTTTTTCTTTTTGCATTTGATTGTGAGGTTTTCCAATAAATGGACAATTTTTGTGTAGGTGCTATGTACTGCTGAGAAAAAAGGTATATTCCCTTTCTTTCCCCATTTAGTTTTCTCCAAACATATATAATCCTTATTTTTTCTAAACTTCTATTCACCTTCTTATCTTCTTTCTTGTTTATTTTGTCCTTAGATTTATCTAGTTCTGGTAGCAGGGATTTGGGATCCTCCACTGGTATAGTTTTCTGTCTATTTCTTCTTGGAACTCTCTTAACTTCTCCTGTGAGAATTTAGATGTTGTACTATTTGGTGCATATGTGTTTAGTATTGAAATTACTTCATTATCTATGGTACCCTTTAGCAAAATGTAATTTCTTTCCTTATCTCTTTGAATTAGATCAATTTTTGCTTTTGCTTGATTTGAGATAAGAATCACTATCCCTACTTTTTGTTTTTACTTCAGCTGAAGCATAATAGATTTTGCTGCAGTCCTTTACCTTTACTTTGTATGTATTTCTTTGGTTCAAATGCTTCTTGTAAACAATTTATTGTAGTATTCTGGCTTTTAATCTAGTCTGCTATATGCTCCCATTTTATGGGAATGTTCATCCATTCACATTCATAGTTAAGATTACTAACTCTATATTTCCTGCTATTCTATTTTTCTCAGTTATATTTTTCTCTGTCCTTCACCCTTTCCCTCTTCACCATTGTTTTGATTCTGACCACCATCTCCCTCAGTCTGCCCTCCCTTTATTCATCCTCGCCTTTCTTATCTCTTTCTCCTACTTCTGTTCTCCCTTCTATTTGCCTCTCCCTGTTCTTTTCCCTTTCTCCTTCTACTTCCTTAAGGAAAGAAGGTGAGACAAGTTTTTATATTAAACTAAATGTGTATGATATTCCCTCTCTGAGCCAAATCTGATGAGATTAAGGTTCCAAAAATGCCCATCTCACTTTGTTCTTCTCAATATAAAGTCTTTTGTATCTCTTCATGTGGCATAATTTACCTCCTTTGCCTCCTCTTTCCTCTTCTTCCAGTACAATACCTTTTTCACCCCTAATTTCTTTTTTATGTAATTACATTAAAGTCAATTTATATCTACACCCTCTAAGAATACTTCTTCTAACTTCCCTGATAAAGATACAGTTCTCGGGAGTTACCTGATATATATTTATATACATACTATCTTCCCATACAGAGATGTTAACATTTTAGCCTTTAAAAGCATAGTTTTGGGGATAGCTAGATGGCACTATCCTTAAAGTCAGGAAGATTTGAGTTCAAGTAACAACCAAGAACAACCACAACAATTACAATGAGAACAACAGTTTTTTTTTCTTTTTTGTTTACCTTTTTTGCTTTTCTTGTGTCTTGTGATTTTGGAGATCAAATTTTCGGTAAGGTTTAATCTTTTCATCAGAAATGAGTTTAAAAAACTCATTTCATCCAATGTCCATCTTTTTCCTGAAAAATAATAAGTAATTTTGCTGGGTAGTTGATTCTTTGTTGTAGTCCAGGCTTCTTTGTCTAACAGAATATCATATGCCAGGCTCTCTGATCCTTTAATATGGAAGTTGCTAGGGCCTGGGGCAATCCTGATTGTGGCTCCTTGATATCTGAATTATTTTTTTCTGACTGTTTCTACTATTTTCTATTTGATCTGATAATTCTAGTACTTAATTACAATATTCCTTGGAGTTTTTATTTTTGGGTCTTTTTCAGAAAGGTCTTTTTCAGAAGATGATCGGTAAATTTTTTCAATGACTTTTACCCTCTGATTCTAGGATATCAGGGTAGTTTTGCTTAATGATTTTTTGAAAGATGTTGTCCAGCCTCTTTTTTTTCAATCATGTCTTT
The DNA here is from genome assembly GCA_023553655.1 of Myrmecobius fasciatus. Taxonomy (NCBI): domain Eukaryota; kingdom Metazoa; phylum Chordata; class Mammalia; order Dasyuromorphia; family Myrmecobiidae; genus Myrmecobius; species Myrmecobius fasciatus. The sequence continues at coordinate 4,554 of JAJPUD010031619.1, read as the reverse complement.
CAGGTAGTCCAAAAATTCTTAAATCTTTCTCTCTTTGATCTATTTTCCAATAGACAACCTCTGAGAATCCAAGGCCATCTCTTTTCTACAATTAGGCAATAGTGGAGCTCTTTAATAGAGGTGTAGAGACATATTAAAGCTTAAAATCTAAGTTACTAGTCTAAAATAAAACAAATTTCTTGAAGGAAGTGTAATGAACAAAGGGGAAGAATAAGAAATATAGTATATCAGAGTTGACAGGCTTCATTGAAATCTGTGATCTTATACATGAAAAATGAACATTGTGATTTTGAGTGACTTGTCCAAAGATATGCAACTAGCTGTTAAATTCATAAATACTTGATAGTTTATTCTTAAAGGAATTGCTAACATGATTGTTGACTCTAGAAGCAATATACTGATCATGGTGTCTAACTACTTTATACCTTAATTTTATATGTCTGCAAACAAATTATAGAAGCATCTAACTGATTCTATTCATATGGAAATGGAGGTCTATAGAGTTTTAGGGACTTATCTATTGTTGACCCTATTGATAGAGATGACATGGTGTCATTGAAGGTTCAAATCTTGGCTTTTTTCCTCACTGCTGTTTGAGGTATAAGTGCATGGAATAATAGTTTCTTATTCCCTAGTGTCATACATCATTCAAGAATATGTTTTTATCATGTTAACTACTGAATTCTCAACTACACAAACCTTGCTTTTACTAATTCTCTTTTTTTCCCCATTTAATGTCTGTACTTAACAGCATGGCAGAAAGTTTATTGTTTGGTATATGTTTTCCCATGAGAACTACAGATTGAAGCATAATCATAAGACATACTCAAGACTCTGCTGGGGACAGTTTTTCATACCCATTGCAGTCAGTCTGAAAAATCAGTAATATTATCTACCTCTTAGGTCATAGGATTTATAGAAAATTAAGCTTCTGAAAACCTGGGGATGCTTAGGTCTCTAGTTCTGAAAAATGGAAATGGTCAGGAGATACTGTGAAAATCATGCCTACATTCTTCACACAGAACCCTTGAAATCAATTACCTTCCCCTTGACATTTCCTCTGTATTTTAAAGTCATGGAGGGATGGTGAGATTTGATATCCAGAATTCTAATCTTTTATTCAGCAGATAATTATTGACTCTTGAATATGAAGAGTAAAAATCTACATGGCAGAAGAGATAGATGGTCAGCCTTGGAGACAGGAAAACCTGATCCCAGTCCTGCTTCTCTTATATTCTTGTATAATCACATTGACAAGTATTTTCACAACTCTTGTGGATTCTGAGAACCTTCAATATTTATGATTATAGCCAAGTTGCTGATCCATATTGATAGAGGAGTATTCTAGTCCAGGAGCATCCATAACTTTGCTTTGTGATATATAACTTTGAGCTTTGCCTATTCTACCTAGATATCCTTTTGGATTTTGGCCCTTATGGACTTGGTTCCTGTTTAACCAGGACATGACTTTATTATGTATATACTTGAAGAAAAGTTGATTGAATGCTGACCCAGAATGCCATCTAACAATGTCTCCATGTTTAATAAATTTTGCAATAAAACTAATAAATTTTCCTTTAAAATAATTCAATTGAAATATGGGACCACATATATATAAAATGCAAAGTCAATAGAAGATGTGAAAGCAATAGCAAAAGGTTTTGGAACTGAGAGAAAGAAGACAGTATTTCTTTTTAGAGTGATTCTACATATGGAATAGAAATCAAGAAGGGAAAAGTATTAAGGTGAAGACAACATGGTCTAAATGACCCAATAATGCTCCTCTTCCTTTTTAAAGGTTAAAATGTTTACATCTCTGTATGGGAAGATAATAGGTATATAAAACCCCTGTGCAACTCAGAACAATCTCCCCCATGTTCTTGGAGCAGACCTCAACTATTAAAAATGAGCAAAAAAAAAAATCAAAAAGAACTCTGACCATCAATAGCTATTATGGAGAAAGGAAAGAACAGACCTCAAACCCATAGGACATTAAAGGCAAAAGTCCTTCAGATGAAGCATGAAAGGGGCATAAGAACTAGTTTCTAAATCAAAAGGCACATTTGGAAGAATTCAAAAATGATCTTAAAAGAGAGTTAGAAGAAAAATGGGGAAAGGAAATAAAAACTTTGCATGAGAGTTTGGAAAAGGAAACAAAGGAATTGTTGGAAGGAAACAAATGGAGGGATTTCATTTTGTGAAAAGGAAAAAAAAATTGAAGAAAACCACTTTTTTTTTGCTTAAGCAATTGGGTTGAAGTGACTTGCCCAGGGTCACATAACCAGGAAGTGTTAAGTGTCTGAGACCAGATTTGAACTCAGGTCCTCCTGACCTTAGGGCTGGTGCTCTATCCACTGCACCACCTCCTGCCTCAAAAACCACTTCTTAAAATATAGATTTGGTCAAATGTAAAGAAAAAACAATTCCTTTAAAAAAAGAATTGGTGAAATGGAAAAAGAGAATAACTCCTTAAAAATAGAATTGTTGAAGTGGAAAAAGAGAACAACTTAAAAAATAGAATTGATGAAATGAAAAAAAAAATCCAATGAACAAAACAACTCCTTTAAAACTTCAATTGACTAAATGCAAAAGGAGATAAAAAAGCTAACTGAAGAAAATAATTAACTAAAAATTAGAATTGTTTAAATGGAAATGAGTGACTCAATGAGACATCAAGAATCAGCCCAACAAAACAAAAAAAGGAGAAAAATAGAAGAAAATGTAAAATAACTCATTAGAAAAACATCTGATTTGGAAAATAGATCAATATAAGACAATCTAAGAATTATTGGACTACCGGAAAACCAGTCTGGACAACATTTTTCAAGAAATCATCAAGGAAAACTGTCCTGATATCTTAGAATCAGAGGGTCAAATAGCCATTGAAAGAATACACTAATCACCTCCTGAAAGAAACCCCAAAATGGAAAGTCCAAGGAATATTGTAGTTAAATTTCAGCATTATCAGATCAAGGAGAACATACTGCAAGCAACCAGAAAAAAACAATTTAAATCAAGGAGTCGCAATCAGGATTACCCGGAAGCTAGAAAGTTCCACTTTAAAGAATCAAAGGACCTGAAATATGATATTCCACATACCAAAGGAATTTGGAATTAGCCAAGAATCACCTACCTCGCAAAACCAAGCATTATTCTTGAGGGAAAAGATGGCCATTCATCGAAATAGGAGATTTTAACTTATTTTTGTTCAAAAGACAAGAACTGAAATGAAAGCTTGATATTAAAATACAGAACTCAAGAGAATCATAAGAAAGTAAAAAGGGAAGGAAAAAACTGTTTTTTAAAGATCATGGGAAGATGATATATGTAACTCTTGAGAACAGTATCTCTGTTAAGGGTATGCTTAGAAAGTGTAGGTATAAGTTGATTTTAATGTAATAATATAACAAAAGAACTAGTTAAAAAAGGGATTCTACTGGAAGAAGAGGAATGGGGAGGTTAAATTGAATAAAGTACATCACATGAATATCCAAAAAAGGCCTGTTGCAGTTGAGGGAAAGAAGAAGGGGAGGGAGGATTGTTTGGACCTTAATCTCATCAGATTTGGCTCAAAGAGAGAATGTAACACACATAATGTGATATATAAACTTGTCTCATTCTTAAGGAAAGTAGGAGGGGAAAGGTTGGGGTTAATAGGAAAGGTAGTTGGAGGAGAATAGAAGTAGAAGGGGAAAGGGATATGACAGTAGGGAGGAAAAAGAGAGGACAAATTGAGGGAGGTTGTGGTCAGAATCAAAATACTGGGTGGGGAGGGAAAGAGAAAAGAGAAAGAAAAATATAACTTGGGAAAGATAGGATGGCAGGAAAAACAGAGTTAGTAATTTTAATTGTGAATAAAATTGTGTTATAAAACAGAAGCAGATAGCAAATTGGATTAAAAAAAAGATTAAAAGAATTCTACAATATGTTGTTTTCAAGAAACACATTTGTGGCAGAGTGAATTGGGTAAAGGTAAAGGACTGCAGCAGAATCTATTATGCTTCAGCTGAAGTAAAAACAAAAAGCAGGGATAGTGATCCTGATCTCAGATCAAGCAAAAGCAAAAACAGATCTAATTAAAAGAGGTAAGAAAGTAAACTACATCTTAAAGGGTACCATAGATAATGAATAAATATCATTACTATACATATATGTATCAAGTGGTCTAGCATTTAAATTCCTAGAGAAATTAAGGGAGTTGCAAGAAGAAATAGACAGCAAAACTATACTAGTGGGGGTTCTCAACCTTCCTTTCTCAGAACTAGATAAGATAAATTGAACCATAAAATAAATCAGAAAGAAGTTAAGGAGGTAAATAGAATTTTAGAAAAGTTAGATATGGTAGACCTTTGGAGAAAATAGAATGGAGATAGAAAGATATATAATTTTTTTCTCAGAAGTACATGGAAGCTATACAAAAAGTGACCATGTATTAGGATAAAAAACCTTCAAAATCAAATGCAGAAAGACAGAAATAGTAAATGTATCCTTTTCAAATCATGATGCAATAAAATTTTTTTTTGACATGTTAGTAATTTTATTTTATTTTATTTT
>JAJPUD010031618.1:0-12424 GCA_023553655.1 Myrmecobius fasciatus | reverse complement strand
AATCGGTAGCATCTATTTAAAACCATCAACTAGCATCCTATGTAATGGTGATAAACTGGAACCATTCCCAATAAGATCAGGAGTGAAACAAGGTAGGAAGGAAAGAAATGAAATGAGAGAGAGACAGACAGACAGACAGACACACACACACACACACAGCATTAAAGAACAAAAAAGATAGGAATTGACAGAAGTTATCATACTATTTTTACAGTCACTTGAATTTAAATATCTAAACTGCCAGAATGCATTTCTGTGGTGTATAATCCCCATAGAATTTTTTTAATATTCATGCCCAGCATATTTGCTATTTATAATTTTTCCTGGTACAGTCCTAACTGCCAATCATTTGAGCCATGATACAATTCACAGAAGAATGGCACCCCCAATTCTAGATTTCTAGGAATCCTTTTATAACAGAAAGAAGGCAGATTTCCACTTCTTTCTAATAGTACCAGAAATTTTGATTTCTGCACTGTCTGTGCAGTTCTCTCAACTGTAAACACTAGCTTTTGATTCACTATTTATGTTAGAGTGAATGGTTAGTTTTTTGAAAAAGGTTTTTCTTCTTCTGTCAGTATCTTAATTACAAGAATTTGTTTAACCTATCACTATTGTTTATATATAAGATTAAAAAGAGAATAATCATAGCAGCAACCACAATGCTTATTGAGCACTTGTTATCTACATGTCATTCTGGCAGATAAAAGAATTTACAGATTTGGGTAATTGGAATTATTATAATGCCTTCAACATTCTTAGGGAAATTTGAAAAAGTCATGGACTTTGGGAGTGGGAATAATAAGTTATTCTCTTTTGGAAAATTGATCTTGAGATGTTATGGAACATGCATTTTGAAATGTTTCTAAGGGAAAGATGCAAGACTATAGCTCAGATTACAGATTAGGGTTGGATATATAAATCTGAGAACAATTTATATAGGTATGATAATTGTACACCAGGGAGCTGACAAGATTATGTAATGAGAAATTATAGATGGAAAAGACATAAGAGCACAGTGTAGTGTCTTGTCTTGGAGGAAAACCATAAGTGCCCAACTTCCTGGCTTTCCAGTTGACACAGCTTCCTTGTTCACCCTATCAAAGATTGGATGTACTTTATAGAATATTTCTCAACTTATTGGTCAAAATGGGAGAGCTGAAAGAATTTTTGCTTCCATTTTTAATTCCATGTTCCTCCTTTATTTCCATGTTGCAATAACTTCTCCTTTGAGTCTCATTCAATTTATATTTACTATACAAATAATATTCTGGGTTCTGTTATATATTGGCCATTATAGCAATTTCATTTGTGTGAGTTCATTGGCTCTTAATCTTTCTGTTCTCTCCAAATACAAAGAAGTCATTCCAGGTAATTTCAATAAATTTGTGATGGAAAGAGACATCTGTATTCAAAGAGGGAACTATAAGCACTGAATGTGGATCAAAGCATTACATTTTAATTTTGTTATTATTGTTTGTTTACTTGTTTATTTTTGCAGGTTTTTCCTTTCACCTTTTCATCTGATTTTTCTTGTGCAACATGAGGCATATGGAAATTTGTTTAGAATTTCTCTGTTTAACCTACATTGTATTGCTTCCTTTCTATAGGAGGGGGTGAAAGGAAGGGAGAAAGAAAATTGTGGAAGCCAAGGTTTTGCAAAGGTGAATGTTGAAAACTGTTTTTGCATGTATTTGAAAAAGTAAATGGAATTTGAAAAAAATAAATTATTGACAACTAAGTAGAGAACAGTCAGTTGAATAATGAAGTTGATAGCAAAGGTAAGTGCAGATGATTTTTTTTAAGGAATTTAGTTGAGAAAGGGAAAAGGAGAAGAAATATCAAAGGATAACAAGTAGGAATGATAAGGAGGGTATTCCTATTTTGTTTACTTGTTTATTAATTTATTTTAGGGTGGATAGAATTGTATTTTTTTTTCACCAACAAGGAAAGAACAACAAATTAGAGAAAGATTGAAGATTAGCAAGTATAGGTGATGATGGTGGAGATCTGCTAGAGAAAACAGTAAGGGGGGAATCAAGTATACATATAGGAATGTTCTTGGATAGTAGAAGGGCAAATTATCATTAGAGTTTAGAGTGAGAGACAAAACATTGTTGAGTAACATAAGAGGGATAGGAGATGAATAAGAAGAAAATATGAACACCCCAAAATAGACTTATTTTATTTTTTCTTTCTTTTTTGGGGAAAAATTTGACAAGGACGTGTAATATAGATTAAACTTGGAATTAGGACAAATCTGACATTGCATTCTTTTTTTAAAGATCATTAACTGTGATGATGGAAAATTCAGTGAACTATTCTGAACTCCAGTTTTCTCATCTATAAAGAGACAAATATAATAAAGTGCTGTCATTAACTTTGTAGGAGTCTTGTGAGGATTATTTGATATGATGTTTATAAGGAATTTCACAAATTATAAAACACTACTAATGCCAGTTTTTTTTCTACTGACAAATATTTATTAAATGCCTATCATGTGTCAACCACTATCCTATTCCTTAGGAATTCACAGAAAAATAAATGGAATAATCCCTTTTCTCAAGGAATTATATTCTTTTGGGAGTCACAATACATAAGCAAGTATATACAGAATAAATACAAAGAAATATTTAAAATTTAAAATTTAAATTTAATTTTACAATGCAACATATTTAGGAAAGGACAACAACATTTTTAGAGGGGAGGATCAAGAAAGCTATCCTTTATTAGATGGTGACAGCTAAGTTTTGAAGTAAATTAGATATTCTATAAAGTAAAGTTGAGGAAGGAGTGAATTCTAAACATGGGAAATGACCATTATGAATGTATGGAGATGAGAGATAAAGTATTGTATGTGCAGGCAAACAAAAAAAAAAGCAATTTGAAAAGTACCCTGATATGATTGGAAGGGGTATAAGGGATCAAGAAGCTGGATACTTAGAGGACATATTGTAAAAGGCTTTAAAAGCCAAGCTCATGCTTATGTTGTTTCCTAGAATTGTATGAATATTATTATTTATATAAATTGCCGACCTAACAAAAGATGAGTGAGCATTTCAAACATTGTACAAGAGAGAAAAATTGCAACCTTATAAATCTCATTGTTTTTTTATACATTATTCTATATTTAAATTTTCAATAAATATTTACTTAATTCCTGCTAGATGAAATACTTTTGTTTCTTGTCATTTTATTGAAGTGATTTACACTTAGGAGTTGAGGCAATTGAATAGATCAACTTTATTTTATTTTCTTAATTATCAATAAAGGAATATTTGATTACTAAATTAAGGAAAAGTATAAAACATGTCACCCTTACCTAAGGCTAGTGCTGAGAAACATTAAATATCCTAGAGAGATCATTGTTGTTGTTTTGAAAGCTCTATTTGAATATCTTTGGAACACTTCCTTTTCAGTTTCTAATAAATCCTCATTTTTTCCACTCCCTAAAACTCATTAAATTCCTCCCCCATTTGTTTAATTAGCATAATTACTTAAACAGACCTGTCCAAATACTGCCTCATTATATATTTATAAAGATTTCAACTCATTTCTTGAACTTCCCCTCATCATTACTTTTATATTTAGTATTTTGACAAATTATTTTGAAGGGTATATGTGTGTGTATGTGGTGTGTGTGTGTGTGTGTGTGTGTGTGTGTGTGTGTGTGTGTACTGATGATAGGCTACTATATGGATGACAGTGCCATGTATACTGAACAGTACATGCTTTCATATTCTAGGATCTTTCTAAGATCTTTGATTTTATTTCTACTATATTCTCCACAACATTGGAGACTTGTAACAATTGCAACTTGTAACAATTGTAACTTGTCCGTAATAGCTCATCATATTTTTCTGTGTCTTCTTATAAGTTAAACATAGAAGTTACTTGACTCAAAATTTAGGGGACTTTCTCACATTCTCTCAATATTGGAAAGATGCCTTTGGACCACACAGGCTGTGCAATTCTTATCCCTAATACCTGTCACCTGAAACCCTTTTTTTTTTTCCTTTTTCTGAAATGATGTTCAGGTCTTTTATCACATCTCTTGTTTGCTCTGTAACAGACTACTAATCCCCAACATGGACTTCTCAAATACCATATTTTTATCATCACCTTCAATTTTTTTGAGAGTGCAATATTTCATTACTTGCAGCACTAATGAAAATAATATTAGTATTCAAATAATGAACCTTCATTTCAGAGAAAAAATCAGGATCATTACAATACAATCCATTTTCTTGTTTCTGTTCATTTTGGAAACTATGCTAGATGCTAGAGAAAGAAAGAGAGAATAAAATGGTCCCTGTCTTCAAGGAACTTATACTCTGTTGGGTAGACAATTTGTATATATAAGTATTTACAAAATAATTACAAAGGAATAGGGAGATGAGGCACTAGCAACTGGGAGATTAGAAAAGACTTATAGAAGAATGATACTTGCATTAAGCTTTGAAGAAAATTAGGTGTTCTAAGTGGTAGATGCAAGGAGGAAGTGGAATGTAGGCATGGGGGCAAACAGTGGAAGAGATTGTGAGGAACAGAAAAAAAAAGTCATTTTGTCTCAACAATAAAATATGAAAAGAATAATATTGGTTTAATAAATTGGGAAAAATCAGAAGAAGCTAGCTTGTAAATAGCTTTAAATTCCAGGGGAGTTTATTTGATCCTAGAAGTAATCCTCAAGTTTCTAATAAAATCCCACCTTCTTCAAGATGGCTTTTACAATTCTTCTTAATCTTACTGTTTTCCCTGAAATTACTCTTGATGTAACTTATACATATCTTGTTTGTATGTGATTTTTACATGTTGACTCTTCCATAATTCTTTGAGCTCCTTGAGAGTAGAAAACTGTTATTGTTTTACCTTTCTGTGTATCAGAGATATGCAGTTCCTGTTAAACAATAGGTGCTTCATAAATCCTTTTTGACTTGACTAGTGAGCAGTGGGAGTGAATAGTTAGAGATATGCTTGAGTAAAACCTAAAGCTCAGGTAAATGTGGGAGAATGGATCGGAGGAAGGAAGCAGAAAGGACTGATTAAGGAAGGTATTGAAATGATTCAGATGAGAGATGGTCAGAGCATAAATTGCGATTGTGGCTAAAAGAGCACAGGCATCAGAATGGGTTAGTCAATGTTTGGGGTATAATATCATCAAAATTTGGCAATTGATAAATTATATTCACAGCCCATTACATTTCTCTTGGATTCCTGTTGTCCCTCTCTTTCTTATAAGGAGGATCTATAAAGGATTTTTATATTATAAACATTCAATTTAAAAAAAATTGTAGATTTTCACTTTGTCATGTCAGAGCAGGATGCTTTAAGTTATCACTACATAAAAGTAAATACAGTATACTCAAGTGGATAATGATTTCACAAAAGCTTAGTGGTGTTCAGGTGCAAGTAGAAGATATATAATAATCCTTGGCCTGCAAAAACTAGCTGTACTATGGAGGAAACACTAATACATATGTAATATTTTGAGGTAATGACATAAGTATATACAATTCTGAGATAAATTGTGGGATTTCCATAATTACTTTAGGAATTAATAAAGGAAAGAGAAATATGGAGTAAAATATTCATCAAAAACTTTCTGGAAGAGATTAATTGCGGGTCAATGAGAGATCGTATATTGACTGAATGTTAAAGGCAGAAGATTGGCTAGTTCCTTATTCAAAAGTCTAAACCCGTTAAACATAAACAATCAATAGCACTATGAATTAATCTTTCAGCATCCAATTTATAATTAAGTGAAACAGTTCCTTGGCATCACTTGGGGAAAAAAGAAATAAAAGGTCTCCTTACACCTTACTTTGTATGCCTTATTTCTCTTTCCTTCTTTCCTGATATGTGCTCACATGAAATAATTACATTGGTGAGGGCAACGTTTAGACATCAATTGAGTGTGCCAGCAATTTAATTAGGTAATTAGTTTATGTGCAGTTACATGGAGAGGCAGACTGTAATAAAAGAAGATTGATTGTCTCCTGGTAGGTGCAGGTAAATGATTCATTCTAAGGATCTTTCTTCTAAGTGAGTATGATATTTGAACAAGGAAATTAACCCTTGAAAACCTATTTGAGGAGATTAAAAACAATTTAGGGATTAAGGCCCTGCTATAGTTGAAGGAAAACAGATGCAAGAAAGCAAAAACAATGGGAAAAAAACCTGAGGTTTAAGCATACTTTACATTCTTAAATTATTTATCTATTTTATTTTCTTCCTTTTATTTTTCAAACAGGAAAAGTATTTTCAAAAATGAAATAAAGTTTAATTGTCAGTTTTGATACTGATACTCACAATATTAGAACAAAGCCAAAATATTCAAATATTTAATTTTAAAATTCTTAGCATCTCTGTGCATCTGCATCTTTCTTTTTATGGCTTTGCATTTGATACAGTCAGATTTCAGCAACAATGCAAGTAATAAAAAAAGGAAAAATAAAAATAAAAATAAATTTATTTATTTGGGGTGAGGGAAAATCATTAAATGAATTTAGAATTAGTGAATGCAGCTTCAAATATGGCCTCTGTCATGTAGAAAATAAATGGCCTTAAACAAGTGTCCTAATATTTTAAGGCTTTGGGTGATTTTTTTCCCCAAATCATTTCAACTTTTAAAATTTGAGTTCCAAATACTCTCACTCCTTCTGTCCTTTCTTTAATCCACTGAAAAGTCAAATGGTATGATATTAATTAGAAAAAAAACAAAGAAACAAATGAAGGGAGGGAGGGAGTGAAGGAGGAAGGAAGGAATGGAGGAAGGGAGAGCGAAAGGGAGGAAGGGAGAGAGGGAGGGAGGAAGGAAAGAAGGAAGGAAGGAAAGGAGGGAAGGAAAGAAGGCAGGAAAGAAGGAAGGAATGAAGGAAGGAAAGGAAGAAAGAAACTTTAAAAACTAATAAAAAAGAAAGAAAAGAGGGAGGGAAGTAGGAAGGAAGGAAGGAAGGAAGAAAGAGCAAGAAAAAAAGGGGGGAAATATGCTTCAGCCTGTATTCAGAATTTATCAGTTCTCTATCTGGGGTGAAAGGGGTAGGGATAGGATCTTTCATCATGGATTCTTTGAAATTGTCTTGGACCATTGTCTTTATCAAGATAACTTTTTCAGTTTATCATCATTGAAATATTGCTACTGCCGTGTGCAATGTTCTCCTAGTTCATCTCACTACACTATTCCCCATTTGATGGACATCCCTTTAATTCGTAATTCTTTACCACCACAGAAAGAGTTGACATAAATATTTTTGCATATCAAAGTACTTTTTTTGTTGTTTTTAAATCTTTTTGGGGATAAAGATATAATAGTAATATGGCTGAGCTGAAGGGTATGCAGAGTTGTACAGCCCTTTGGAAATAGTTCCAAATTATTCTCCAGAATGGTTCAACAAAGTTACAACTCCACGAGCAATTCACTAATGCCCCTATTTTCCCCATATTCCTTGAGACATTTATCATTTCCTTTTCGACCATATCAGCCACTCTGGTAGGTATGAGGTAAAATCAGAGATGTTTTAATTTTAATTTCTCTAATCAACAGTGATTTAGAACATTTAGTGTGGTTGTTGATAGTTTAGATCTTCTGAAAACTGCCTTTTCTTAGATTTTGACCATTTATCACTTTTTTATATATAAATTTATCTTAATTCCCTACATTTTTGAGAAATTTGATCTTTGTCTGAAAAATTTACTATAAATTCTCTTCCCTCATGAATTTCCAGCTTTCTTTGTAATTTTTGTTGGATTAGTTTTGTTTTTACAAAAAAATTATATATTTCATGTAATCAAATTATTCACTTCACTTCTCATTTGATAATAAACGCTTCTCTTTTCCATAGACCTGATAGGTAAAGTTTTCCTTACTTCTCTATTTACTTATGATATCACTCTTTTAATTTTTTTTCTTTATCATATTTATTTTACCTTTTAATTTGATTTTTCATATGCAGAATGACAAATATAAAAATTTATTTAGAAGAATTGCACATATCTAACCTATATTGGATTGGAATGAGGAAGGGAGAAAAAATTTTGAACATAAGATTTTGCGAAGATGAATATTAAAAATTGTCTTTGCATGTTTTTGGAAAAATAAAGAGCTACTTTAAAAATAAATAAATAAAAGAATATTTTTACAGCACCATAAAGGATACACAAAATAGAAAGCCCAATATGCTAATTCCTAAAAACTGGCTTTTTTATTGTATCAATGTCAATTTTCAGAGAGTGTAACCCATCTATACTTCCATCCTTTGTTTTAGTTTCCCTTTCCCTGCCTACACTCCATGAATAACCCATAAAAAAATCTACCAAACACTTTGAAAGTCTTTTTTTGTTTGTTTGTTTTCATCACCTCTATTCTTCTCCTCCTCCTGGTCCTCCTTTTTCTCTTTATTATTTACCTAGTATCAGTTGTAATTAACCATATTAATTAAATAATAGATTGTGGAACGTTTTGAGCAATTTGCTTTTTGTTTTTGTTTTGTTTTGTTTTGAACTAGACCTTTGGCTTCACATGGGTGGGAAACTCCTAGTACAGACTGCTCTAAAACTTATATTCTTATTTGGGGCTGTGAAGATGTTAAGTGATTTAATCATACAGCCAATAGCAGTGACAGGTGAGATTTTGCCTATCTTCCAGATTCTGAGGCTATCTATCTAATCATTATATCTGTTTTGTAGATATTGTTATTTGTTATATTATTTTCATAACTAATATCAAATCAATATTAATATTCATTAGGTTCAGGGACCATATACATATGAGGAATTTATTAAAATTCTTTAAATGGTAGTATACTTACCACATAAAATTGTCTTATATTTATATAACTGTACACAGTTGTATTGCTTAGACATGTATATGTTATCTTACTTATTGAAAGTAGTAGGGTAAATACTATGGGCTGGGGATTTTATGCCATAATACTATTTATAATGACATTCATTTCAAAATATTTTGGGAGGTTAATATTTAGGAATATTTGTTCATTTAAATCTCTAGTAGGTCTTGATATCACAATTTTTTTTTCTTTTAAATAACACTGTTTGTTTAGATGTGGCCTCTTAGATTCCTACCATCAAACTTTTATTATTAGGTAAACCAGCTATACTTTTTTATTCAATGTAGATTTCCCAACCCTTCAAGTTCAACATCTATAAGTAATTAATCAATTTGTGCTTTTATTTTGTTTATTCTGGTTTAGGAATGAAGTTATTTATTAAAATTGGCTTTCTTTGTTTTACAATAAATAATTGTATAACTTAGAGCTAAAGAAAAAAAGCAGTATAAATTCCTTGCCTATAACTCATACAATGTCTGCAGTTCTCTCATGGCCTTTCCTAACTTTCCCATCTTCTTTCATGTATTCTTAATGTATTCTATGATGCAATAAAACCAGTCTACTTGCTGTTCATCACATATGATGCTTCATAATATTTATATAGATATATGGCATTAGCACACCAGAAAAAATATCAATGAAGCCCTTGTCCACAAGAGGCTTGCTACAACCCCATGTATTCTCAACATTGAAAGGGCTGTTAATGTGTTCACTAATAAACCAGTTAAAATCTTTTTTTTCAGCCCATTGCTCTCAGAATCTAAGCCACAGTGATTAAAAATGCATGCTTTTAATAATACATTGTTGGTAGAGTTGTGAACTTATCCAACCATTCTGGAGAACAATTTGGAACTATGCCCAAAGGGCTATCAGACTGTGCATCCCCTTTGATCTAGCGATGTCTCTACTGGGACTGTATCCTAAATATATCATGAAAAAGGAAAAAGGACCCACATGTACAAATATATTTGTAGCAGTCCTTTTTATAGTGTCAAGGAGCTGGAAACTGAGTGGATACCCATCAGTTGGAGAATGGCTGAATAAATTGAATAAGTTATGATATATAAGTGTTATGAAATATTATAGATTATGGATTTCTATTAGGAAGGTAATGATTCAATAAAACAGGATACATTCAAAGATTCATATTTTGAATTTTAACTCTATTGCTTACTTTTTGTGTGACCTTGAGTAAATAATTATTGTTCATCCATTGTTTTCAAAGAATACCAATGATATCAGGAGAGCAATTTGTTGATTTGCTCATGACCTGGATTTAAGTGAGGCAGAGCTATTTATACAAAGTCCTCAATCTCACTCTCTTCCAGTCAGCAATACAAAAGTCAAGATGACTAGTGATGAACAGGGATATAGTGGTTGTTCCTTTTTTCTCCCTAAATTAAAGTTTTTCCCATGTGTCAGTCTGTTTGAGGCAGTGCCCATTAAATGATTAAGGGCAAGACAAGAATTGAGATGAAAGAGTCTAATTTATCATCACAAAATATCAATCTGAGAGGAAAAGACCCTCAAAGCTTCTGTATAGAAAGGAATACAAGTATTATTTATACTCATTAGGAGCCATCAAAACCTAATGAGATACAGAAGTTTGGAGTGGGGAATAAACTTGGCTATTCAATAAAATCCATAGTGACTTGGGTTTAAAGGCCTATGGGCCTTTTTTTAAAAAAAACTGTTTTTTTTTTCAGAGCAGTATTTCAAGAAATTATAATTTTTAAACTGTGCAGCACAAAAATTAAATTGTTAAAAAAATAAACAATATTTTTGTAAAGTCTACTCCCCAAAACCAAAATAACACAAACAATATAAGTGGCTAAAATTATATTTGTGTAGACAGAGAACTAAAATATAACTATAAAGTATCCCCAAGAGAGAGAGGGCCTACTTGTGGCAAAGGAAGAAGAAGAAGAAAGAAGGTAGGAGATAAAAGGAAAGAGAAAAAGAAGTTGAGCTTTATCACAACTTCTACTTACATTGGAAGGCTTAGTCACAAAAAAGGCAACTACTACCATTCTCAGAATTCTAGACATACTTTTCAGAGATTGTGCTTCTCCTACTGTAGCTCCTGAATGCTTAATGCAATGATCTTCATTGATAATCATTCAATAGTCACAATTCATTTTTATCAAAGGTATTTCCTCAGATAAAATAGTAAAGACTGTTAGCTGAAAACTTTCTCCTAAGACCCTAGTTCACACCTTCCCACAAATACATAGCACATTCATGGAAGGAGTATGCTTAAACTCATTGCATGACTGCAAGGAGGTATAAAGTACATGTCATAAAGTTTTAATTGACAACACCTGCTCTGGGAGTTCTCTCTATGCAGAGACTTCAAAAGAACCAATTGTTCCTTTTTTCTGTCCTTTGTTGAATAAGAGGACCAATGATATCATTACGATGATGTTAACTTACATGTGAATAGAACTGAAGAGAGACAGAGCTGAACAAAGTCATCAGCCCCATACTTTCCTCCAGAGTTATTGAAGTCTTGCAGTAAAACAAAAGTCAAGATGACTGGTGATGGCCAGGGGTACAGTGAGTGACCCTGAGTTATCCAAATTAGGTCTTTCTCAGGTTTCAGTTTGTCTGAGGCAATGCCTATTCAACGAATATGGATTAGGTAAGAATTGAGACAAAAGATGTTTGAGCATATCTGGATAGGTTATAAGCTGTTCTTAGGTATTATTTTGTTATCACACCCAAATCTATCCATTTTCTAAATTTCCAAAAAGATAGTAAAATTTTTTTAGCAAAATCACAATCCCCAAACCCTCCTCCTCATCTTCTCTTAGACTTTACGTAGAATTTTGCAATTAATGTTAAGCTCCTTACTTCTTCTCTTCTAATTCTTCACTCTTAATTAGGTAATTTAGACTATGTTCTCACTTTTTTGATATGTTTATTTCTTTTTTTTTTAAATTTTTATTTTATTTGCATAACTTATGTGTGGGTAATTCTTCAACAATAACCTTTACATAGCTTTCCATTACAAATTTTTCCCCCCAACTCCCCACCCCTCCCCTAGATGGCAGGATATCCACTACATGTTAATTATGTTAAAATATTGGCAAATCGAATATATGTATACATATTTCCAAACTTATCATTGGTGTGCAAGAAAAATCTTATCTACACAAACGATATATCAGATAAAGGAAACACAATGTAAGCAAACATCAATCAAGGAGTATGAGAATGTTATGTTGTGGTCCACATTTCGCATCCCTCTCTCTGGGTGTATATGACTTTCTTCAGTGAACAATTGGAGGTGGTTTGAAACATTTCATTGTTGAAGAGAGCCATGTCCATCAGAATTGATCGTCATATAGTACTGTTGTTGCCGTGTATAATGATCTCCTGGTTCAAAAAAAAAAAAAAAAAAAAAAAAAAAAAAAAAAAAACCAGGCCTCTCTGAAATCATCTTGCTGGTCATTTCTTACAGAACAATAATATTCCATAACATTCATATACCATAATTTATTCAGCCATTCTCCAATTGAAGGGCATCTATTCAATTTCCAGTTTCTAGCCACTACAAAAAGGGCTGCCACAAA
>JAJPUD010031617.1:0-12425 GCA_023553655.1 Myrmecobius fasciatus | reverse complement strand
GAAACTATATTTTATTAAAGGGTACCATAGATAATGTAGCAATATCACTGCTAAATATATATGCACCAAGTGCAATAGCATCCAAATTCCTAGGGGAGAAATTGAGAGAGATGCAAGAAGAAATAGACAGCCAAATGATACTAGTGGGGGATCTCAACCTTGCTCTCTCAGAATTAGATAAATCAAACCACAAAATAAACAAGAAAGAAACTAGGGAGATAAACCAATTTTTAAAAAGGTAGGTATGAGAGATCTATGGAGAAAGTTGAATGGAGACAGTAGGGAGTTTACTTTTTTCTCAGCAGTCCATGGAACCTATACAAAAATTGACCATGTGTTAGGGCATAAATACTTCAAAATCAAATGCAGAAAGGCAGAAATAGTAAATGCATCTTTTTCAGATCATGATGCAATAAAAATCACATGCAATATAAGGCCAGGAGAAAATAGGCCAAAAGTTAATTGGAAATTAAATAATCTAATCCTGAAGAATGAATGGGTGAAAAAGCAAATCATAGACACAATCAATAATTTGATCCAGGAGAATGACAATAAGGAGACAACATACCAAAATTTGTGGGATTTGGCCAAAGTGGTTATAAGGGGCAATTTTATATCTCTAGATGCTTACTTGCATAAAATGGAGAAAGAAAAGATCAATGAATTGGGCTTGTTATAAAAAAATAGAAAAAGAACAAATTAAAAATTCTCAACTAAATACCAAAGTGGAAATTCTAAAAGTAAAAGGAGAAATTAATAAAATTGAAAATAAGAAAAGTATTGAATTAATAAATAAAACTAAGTGTTGGTTCTACGAAAAAAGGCAACAAAATAGATGAGCCTTTAGTTAATTTGATAAGAAAAAGGAAAGAGGAAAATCAAATTGTTAGTCTCAAGAATGATAAGGGAAAACTTTCCTCCAATGAAGAGGAAATTAAAGCAATAATTAGGAGATACTTTGCCCAACTTTATGCCAGTAAGTTTGATTATCTAAATGAAATGGAGGAATATCTACAAAAATGTAGATAGCCCAGGGTAACAGAAGAGGATATAAATTATTTAAATAGCCCCATATTAGAAAAAGAAATAGAACAAGCTATTAACCAACTCCCTAAGAAAAAATCTCCAGGGCCAGATGGATTTACATGTGAATTGTACCAAAAATTCAAAGAACAATTAATTCCAATACTACACAAACTATTTGAGAAAATAGGGACAGAAGGTATACTACCAGATTCCTTCTTTGAGACCAATATGGTACTGATAGCTAAACCAGATAGAGTGAAAACAGAGAAAGAAAACTATAGACCAATTTCCCTAATGAATATTGATGCAAAAATTTTAAATAAGATATTAGCAATGAGATTACAGAAAATCATCCCCAGGATAGTACACTATGACCAAGTAGGATTTATACCAGAGATGCAGGGCTGGTTCAATATTAGGAAAACTATCAGCATAATTAATTATATTAATAATCAAACTAACAAAAAACATATGATTATCTCAATAGATGCAGAAAAAGCATTTTATAAAAGCCAACACCCTTTCCTATTGAAAACACTAGAGAGTATAGGAATAAATAGGCTTTTCCTTAACATGATCAGGAGCATCTATTTAAAACCATCAGCAAGCATCTTATGTAATGGAGACAAACTAAAACCATTCCCAATCAGATCAGGAGTGAAACAAGGCTGCCCACTGTCACCATTACTATTTAATAATGTATTAGAAATGTTAGCTTTAGCAATAAGAGAAGAAAAAGAGATAAAATTAATTAGAGTAGGTAATGAAGAAACCAAATTATCACTCTTTGCAGATGACATGATGGTATACTTAGAGAACCCTAGAGACTCAACTAAAAAACTACTAGAAACAATTCACAACTTTAGCAAAGTGGGAGGATTCAAAATTAATCCACATAAATCATCAGCATTTTTATATATTACCAACAAAGTTCAGCAGCAGGAGATACAAAAAGAAATTCCATTCCAAATAGCAGATGATAGGATAAAAGATTTGGGAATCTATCTGCCAAGGAAAAGTCAGAAACTATACGAACTAAACTACAAAACACTTTCCACACAAATAAAATCAGACCTAACCAATTGGAAAAACATTAAGTGCTCATGGGTAGGCAGAGCAAACATAATAAAAAATGACAATACTACCCAAACTAATCTACTTATTTAGTGCCATACCAATCAAACTCCCAAGAAATTATTTTACAGATCTAGAAAAAATAGTAGCAAAGTTCATTTGGAAGAACAAAAGGTCAAGGGTTTCAAGCAGATTAATGAAAAAAAAAAGGCAGATGAAGGTGGCCTTGCTGTACCAGATCTAAAACTATATTATAAAGCAGCAGTCATCAAAACCATTTGGTACTGGCTAAGAAATAGAGCAGTCGATCAGTGGCATAGGATAGGTTATCAGGACACACTTGGCAATAACTTTAAAACTTTAGTGTTTGATAAACCCAAAGACCCCAGCTTTTGGGATAAGTACTCACTATTCGGCAAAAACTGCTGGGAAAATTGGAAACTAGTGTGGAAGAAATTAGGGCTTGACCCATACCTAACACCACATACCAAGATAAGATGTAAATGGGTTCAAGATCTGCATAGAAAGAGTGATATTGCAAGCAAATTAGAGGAAAGTAGTATAGTTTACCTCTCAGACCTGTGGAGATGGAATAAATTTATTTCCAAAGAAGATCTGGAACTCTTAATTGAACACCAGATCGATAATTTTGATTATATTAAGTTAAAAATTTCTGTACAAATAAAACTAATGCAGACAAGATTAGGAGGGAAGCATCAGATTGGGAAATCATCTTTACATTTAATGGTTCTGATAAAGGCCTCATTTCTAAAATATAGAGAGAATTGTCTCATATATATATATAAGAATTCAAGGCACCCTTCAATAGATAAGTGGTCAAGGGATATGAACATTCAATTTTCAGAAGATGAAATTAAAACCATCTCTAATCCTATGAAAAGTTGCTCCAAATCACTATTGATCAGAGAAATGTAAATAAAGACAACTCTGAAGTACCATTACATACCTGTCAAATTGGCCAAAATGACAGGAAAAGATAATGACGAATGTTGGAGGGCATGTGGCAAACTGGGACACTAATACATGGTTGGTGGAATTGTAAACGGATCCAACCATTCTGGAGAGCAATTTGGAACTATGCTCAAAAAGTTGTCAAACTGTGCATACACTTTGACCCAGCAGTGTTCCTATTGGGCCTATATCCCAAAGAGATCTTAGAAGAGGGAAAGGGACCCACATGTGCAAGAATGTTAATGGCAGCCCTTTTTGTAGTGGCTAGAAACTGGAAACTGAGTGGATGCCCATCAATTGGAGAGTGGCTGAATAAATTGTGGTATATGAATTTTATGGAATATTATTGCTTTGTAAGAAACGACCAGCAGTACGATTTCAGAGAGGCCTGGAGGGACTTGCATGAACTAATGCTAGTGAAATAAGCATAACCAGGAAATCATTATATAGTGCAACAACAATACTATATGATGATCAATTCTGATGGACGTGGCTCTCTGCAACAAGGAATTGTCTCAAACCAGTTCCAATTGTTCACTGAAGAAAACCATATACACCCTGAGAGAGGGATATGAAATATGGACCACAACATAACATTGTCATGCTCTCTATTGAGGTTTCCTTGCATTGTGTTTCCTTTCTCTGATTTTCTTTTTTTTTCATGTAGATAGGATTTTTCTTGCACAACTTGTTAAGTATTTCAACATTATTAACATGTAGTGGTCTTCCTGAAATCTAGGGGAGGGGAGGGGACTGGGGGTAAAATTTGTAATGGAAAGCTTTGTAAAGATCAATGCTGGGGAACTACCCATACATATGTTATACAAATAAAAAGCTTTAATAAAAAAAACTGAAAAAGAAAAAAAGAAAAAAAAAGAATAAACTTTCACAAATAGAAAAAAATACTTTAATTATAATAAAAAAAACCTCTTTGATTCCACAGTAAAAGATAGTATTTGTTATCCACCCATATAGATCAGAAACTCTCAATGAACAAAGAACATCATCATCTTCAACAGCAGATGTTGTCAAAAACTGCCTCACTTGAGTGGTGGTATAGCAGCCAATCTGTCCTCAGTGAGAGTGTTTACTGATGGAGACTCATCTTTATCAATGAAATCAATTTTCCTTTATAGTGAAAATAAACTGTTGTCCCATTTATGATACATACTATTCTGTATATTTTTCATTTATTAAGTAATATTCTTTCTTATCTTTGACTTTCATCCCTATTTATCCTTTTTATTTTAAAATAGTATTTTATTTTTCTGAATACATGCAAATTTATTTTTCAACATTCACCTTTGTCAAAACTTGTTTTCCAAATTTTTCTCTTTCTCTTCCTCCTTCTCCTCTCTCTAAGGTAGCAAGCAATTTGATATAGATTAAACATATGCACTTCTTCTAAACATATTTACATATTTGTCATGTTATGCAAGAAAAATCAGATTGGGCATGGGGGAGAAAACAACTTGAGAAAGAAAAAAACAAGTAAACTTAACAATGACAAAAAGGTGAAAATATACTTTGATCCACATTCAGTCTCCATAATTCTTTCTTTGGATGAGGATGGCATTTCCATCACATACTACTTTGTATCTCAAGTAATTTTTCTAGAAGGGACATTGTTTTGGGTGATCTTAAACTTGAACCAAACTAAAGTTTTATTTAATTATGATTTTATATTCAGGGGTACAGTTAATCATCTAGTTGGCTGGAGAAGAAACAAACATAAAACAAAAAAGTCTGAATCTCCTCTCTTTGAAGTCAGGCTCCATCCATATTTCCACTTATTCTATGGTCTTGAATTACAAAATACAATACAAAAGAATCATCATTACAGGTGATAAAGACAGTGGAAAGTTTTAGGGTAGGCATAGATAGACATATCACATGAATAGTAGACAAGATATATTGTAAAAACTTGCTAGATGTATATGATTTAAAAAAGGAGATGTAGGAGCCATTTAGCAATGATGAAAGATGACATGTGAACAGACCAAAAGCTTCACTGATACCCATGTAATATTAAAAAAAACTTAGAAAATCTCCAGAAAATTGGGTGAGCTTTGTAAGCAGGCATATGTGAAGTCATGCATAAAAATTACATAGGACAGTAGGACAAAATGCTTTAGACATATTATGTTTTGTATTTTTGTAAGGAATATCCATTTTCATTATGTGATGGATCCTTTGAAGTGTTAAGGTAATCACCTTAAGTAATTAAGTAATTACTTTAAGTAATCACTCTGAACATTAAGTGAAAACTTTGTAGTAATATTTTTTCTGATAAGTTGTCATAAAATCTTATGCTCTGTGATACTATTATATGTGGTGCTATTTCCCTCTTGGTTTACTCTGTAATATATATTTTTTACTTCTGTTTTGCTCTCAGGAGGTTCTCAGAAGAAAAAGATTCGAGCAAATATTGCTGAGATTGAGAATGATTAAGTATTTCAAAACAATGACTATAGCAAAAGAGAACTTGCTTATTAAAAAAAAGCCAAACCTATAACGTTTATTTCAAGAAGTTTGTAATTTTTGATTCTATTGGAATGGGTAAATCCACTCTTCTCCACTTAACAGGAGTCACCATTTAGTAGAGAGTTTTAGTTGTTATTGCCAAAAATATTTATCACTTGCTACCTGACCCTCAAGGAATCAGCTTCACTGAATTTAGACAGGCTGCTCTTTGTGTGACAGGCAGACATACTCATTGGGTTTTCATTGCTGAACCCATATGTGAAGGCTTTTATTTTTTTCTTCACATAATCTTCATCCTCATCATCATCACCACCACCACTATCCCCACAATATTTGCAAAAATTTACAACCTGTTATTTTGATTGATTCTTAGTCACCCTCTGGAAGAGGTACTAATGCGATGCCAATTTTAGATGAGGAAAATAAGGTTGATAGAGTTTAAGTGATTTAGTAGCATCATACAATTGGTGGCTAAGCAGGATTTGAATTCAGGTCTTGCTGACTCCAAGTCATATATTGTAAACATTGCTGAGATTTGCTAGTTATAGTCTTTGGAAACTCTTGGTCTTCTCCATAACACAATGAGGGCTTGGTTTAGGATGGTTTTTGTAATGATTTAATATAATTACAAACTTAACAAAAAATCTACTATCACTGAACAATTGATCTCTTATCCTACTTAGTTCCTAATTAGTTTGGACACTAAAGCTAGGTTCTCTCTTTCTTCCTCTCTCTTTCTTTCTCACTCACTGTATTTCTATCTATATCATTCTACCAATTAAGTAATAATTAAGTGCCCACAATGTAATATACACTATACTAAGTTCTAGGGGTATAAATATAAAGCTTGGAAAATAATCCTTACTTATGGTGAACTTACATTCTAATGAGGAAGACAATATAGCAACTCTTTTTAGAATGGCAAATGATTATAAACTAAGTGACCAACAATTAGAGAATTTCTTTACAAATTAAGAGTGACCATTAGTTAGAGAATTTTTGTACAAACATCTACAAAACATGTAATTCTATTATTTCATAAATAATAATGAAATGATGGATCAGAGAAATCTGAAAAAAAAACTTGTAGGAACCAATGTAGAGTGAAATGAGCAGAATCAGGAGAACAATTTATAAGGTACAAATATTATTTCAAAGATAAACATCAACAAAAAAGATAAACAACTCTGATAGATTTAAAAACACTGACCAACCTTGATTACAGAAGACTGATGAAGAACAATGTTTTATAGATTAGTGGTGGATTTAAGATGTGAAATCATTTTAAGATATAAATAAAAAGAATATTCTGGAAATTGCTTTGCTTGATTTTGCTTATTTTTTTACAAGTATTTTACTTTTATTCTTTTTCTTTAAAGATGGATGGGCTAGAAGGGGGTAATACTAATTAATTGAAAAATGAAATAACGGGTAGCTAGGTGGTGCAGTAGATAGAGCACCAGCCCTGAAGTCAGGAGAACCTGAGTTGAAATCTGGCCTCAGACACTTAACAGTTCCTACCTGTGTGACCCTGGGCGAGTCACTTAATCCCAATTGTTTCAGCAAAGAAAAAAAAAAGTAAGATTTAAAATACGAAGCATAAATATAAATTTAACATTTTATTTTTCTTCCACCCTCCTTCCCTGTCTCTCTCTCTTGTTTCTGTCTCTCTTTTCTCTTTATTTCTCTACTGCTTTTACATCTGTCTATCTCTGTCTCTAAATGTATCTCTCATATTCTCTTCTGTCATTCCTAGTTCTTGGTTTATGAATCTTTGTTATTTTTAATTTTTTCTTCTTGAAAGAGTCATCTAATTCTTTTTTTTATTAAAGCTTTTTATTTGTATAACATAGATATGGGTAGTTCCCCAACACTGATCCTTACAAAGCTTTCCATTAGAAATTTTACCCCCAGTCCCCTCCCCTCCCCTAGATGGCAGGAAGTCCACTACATGTTAATAATGTTGAAATGCTTGAGAAGTTATGTAAGAAAAATCCTATCTACAAGAAAAAAAAAAGAATCAGAGAAAGGCAACACAATGCAAGCAAATGTCAATAGAGATTATGAAAATGTTATGTTGTGGTCCATATTTCATTTCCTTCTCTCTGGCTGTATATGGTTTTCTTCAGTGAACAATTGGAACTGGTTTGAGACAATTCTTTGTTGCAGAGAGCCATGTCCATCAGAATTGATCATCATGTAATACTGTTGTTGCCTTGTATGATGATCTCCTGGTTCTGCTCGTTTCACTCGGCATCAGTTCATGCAAGTCCCTCCAGGCCTCTCTGAAATCGTCCTGCTGGTCGTTTCTTACAGAGCAATAATATTCCATAACATTCATGTACCATAATTTATTCAGCCACTCTCCAATTGATGGGCATCCCTTCAGTTTCCAGTTTCTAGCCACTACAAAAAGGGCTGCCACAAACATTCTTGCACAGGTGGGTCCCTTTCCCTCCTCTAAGATCTCTTTGGGATATAGGCCCAGTAGAAACACTGCTGGGTCAAAGGGTATGCACAGTTTGACAGCTTTTTGAGCATAGCTCCAAATTGCTCTCCAGAATGGTTGGATCCGTTCAAAGAACAATGTATTAGTGTCCCAGTTTTCCCACATCCCCTCCAACATTCATCGTTATCTTTTCCTGTCATTTTAGCCAATCTGACAGGGGTGTAGTGGTACCTCAGAGTTGTCTTAATTTGCATTTCTCTGATCAATAGTGATTTGGAGCAACTTTTCATATGACTAGAGATGGTTTTAATTTCATCATCTGAAAATTGTCTGTTCATATCCCTTGGCCACTTATCTATTGAAGAGTGGCTTGAATTCTTATATATATGAGACAATTCTCTATATATTTTAGAAAGGAGGCCTTTATCGGAACCATTAAATGTAAAGACGATTTCCCAATTTGATGCTTCCCTTCTAATCTTGTATGCATTTGTTTTGCTTGTACAGAAACTTTTTAACTTAATGTAATCAAAATTATCCATCTGGTGTTCAATTAGGAGTTCCAGGTCTTCTTTGGACATAAATTTGTTCCATCTCCACAGGTCTGAGAGATAAAATATATTACGTTCCTCTAACTTGCTTACAAAGTCCCTCTTTATATCTAGATCATGAACCCATTTAGATCTTATCTTGGTATATGGTGTCAGGTATGGGTCAAGCCCTAATTTCTTCCACACTAGTTTCCAATTTTCCCAGCAGTTTTTGCCGAATAGTGAGTATTTATACCAAAAGCTAGGGTCTTTGGGTTTTTCGAATACTAGATTGTTAAGGTTAATGCCTAGGTTCTCCTGATAACCTATCCTGTGCCACTGATTGACTGCTTTATTTCTTAGCCAGTACCAAACGGTTTTGATGACCGCTGCTTTATAATACAGTTTTAGATCTGGTACAGCAAGGCCACCTTCATGTGCCTTTTTTTTCATTAATCCCCTTGAAATCCTTGACCTTTTGTTCTTCCAAATGAACTTTGCTACTATTTTTTCTAGATCTATAAAATAATTTCTTGGGAGTTTGATTGGTATGGCACTAAATAAGTAGATTAGTTTGGGTAGTATTGTCATTTTTATTATGTTCTCTCTGCCTACCCATGAGCACTTAATATTTTTCCAATTGATTAGGTCTGATTTTATTTGTGTGGAAAGTGTTTTGTAATTTAGTTCGTATAGTTTCTGACTTTTCCTTGGCAGATAGATTCCCAAATATTTTATCCTATCATCTGCTATTTGGAATGGAATTTCTTTTTGTATCTCCTGCTGCTGAACTTTGATGGTAATATATAAAAATGCTGATGATTTATGTGGATTAATTTTGAATCCTGCCACTTTGCTAAAGTTGTGAATTGTTTCTAGTAGTTTTTTAGTTGAGTCTCTAGGGTTCTCTAAGTATACCATCATGTCATCTGCAAAGAGTGATCATTTGGTTTCTTCATTACCTACTCTGATACCTTTTATCTCTTGTTCTTCCCATTGCTAAAGCTAACATTTCTAATACATTATTAAATAGTAATGGTGACAGTGGGCAGCCTTGTTTCACTCCTGATCTGATTGGGAATGGTTTTAGTTTGTCTCCATTACATAAGATGCTTGCTGATGGTTTTAAATAGATGCTCCTGATCATGTTAAGGACAAGCCAATTTATTCCTATACTCTCTAGTGTTTTTAATAGGAAAGGGTGTTGGATTTTGTCAAAGGCTTTTTCTGCATCTATTGAGATAATCATATGGTTTTTGTTAATTTGGTTATTAATATAATTAATTATGCTGATAGTTTTCCTAATATTGAACCAGCCCTGCATCCCTGGTATAAATCCTACTTGGTCATAGTGTACTATCCTGGGGATGACTTTCTGTAATCTCATTGCTAATATCTTATTTAAAATTTTTCCATCAATATTCATTAGGGAAATTGGTCTATAGTTTTCTTTCTCTGTTTTTACCCTACCTGGTTTACCTATCAGCACCATATTGGTCTCATAGAAGGATTCTGGCAGTATACCTTTTGTCCCTAATTTCTCAAATAGTTTGTGTAGTATTGGAATCAGTTGCTCTTTGAATGTTTGGTAGAATTCACATGTAAATCCATCTGGCCCTGGAGATTTTTTCTTAGGGAGTTGGTTAATGGCTTGTTCTATTTCTTTTTCTAATATGGGACTATTTAAATAATTTATATCCTCTTCTGTTAACCTCGGCAATCTATATTTTTGTAGATATTCCTCCATTTCATTTAGATTATCAAACTTACTGGCATAAAGTTGGGCAAAGTAACTCCTAATTATTGCTTTAATTTCCTCTTCATTAGAGGAAAGTTCTCCCTTATCATTCTTGAGACTAACAATTTCATTTTCCTCTTTCCTTTTTCTTATCAAATTAACTAAAGGCTTATCTATTTTGTTGGTTTTTTCATAGAACCAACTCTTAGTTTTATTCATTAACTCAATAGTTTTCTTATTTTCGTTTTTATTAATTTCTCCTTTTACTTTTAGAATTTCCAATTTGGTATTTAATTGAGGGTTTTTAATTTGTTCTTTTTCTAGTTTTTTTTAATAATAAGCCCAATTCATTGATCTTTTCTTTCTTTATTTTATGCAAGTAAACATCTAAAGATATAAAATTGCCCCTTATAACCGCTTTGGCCGTATCCCACAAATTTTGGTATGTTGTCTCCTTATTGTCATTCTCCTGGATGAAATTATTGATTGGGTCTATGATTTGCTCTTTCACCCATTCATTCTTCAGGATTAGATTATTTAATTTCCAATTACCTTTTGTTTTATTTTCTCCTGGCCTTATATTGCATGTGATTTTTATTGCATCATGATCTGAAAAGGATGCATGTACTATTTCTGCCTTTCTCCATTTGATTTTAAGGTTTTTAAGCCCTAATACGTGGTCAATTTTTGTATAGGTTCCATGGACTGCAGAGAAAAAAGTAAACTCTCTACTGTCTCCATTCAACTTTCTCCATAGAGCTATCATACCTAACTTTTCTAACAATTGGTTTATCTCCCTACTTTCTTTCTTGTTTATTTTGTAGTTTGATTTATCTAATTCTGAGAGAGCAAGGTTGAGATCCCCCACTAGTATCGTTTGGCTGTCTATTTCTTCTTGCATCTCTCTCAATTTCTCCCCTAGGAATTTGGATGCGATTGCACTTGGTGCATATATATTTAGTATAGATATTGCTACATTAACTATGGTACCCTTTAATAAAATATAATTTCCTTCCTTATCTCTTTTGTTTAGATCTATCTTGGCTTTTCCTTGATCTGAGATAAGGATTGCTACCCCTGCTTTTTTTTTGTTCACCTGAAGCATAATATTTTCTGCTCCAGCCGTTTACCTTCATCCTATATGTGTCACTATGTTTTAAATGTGTTTCTTGTAGACAACATATTGTGGGATTCTGGTTTTTAATCCAGTCTGATATCCACTTCCGTTTTATGGGAGAATTCATCCCATTCACATTCACAGTTAGAATAATTAATTCTTTATTTCCTGCCATCTTATTTACCCAAGTTATGTTTTCCCCTTTACTTTCCCCTTTCTCCCTTCCTCCCTCCTCAGTACTTTGCTTTTAATGACACCTCCCCCAAACAATACTCCCCTTTCCTTTCCCCATTCTCCCTTCCCCCCTCCTTATTACTTTGCTTTTGATGACCCCTCCCCCAGACAATATTCCACCCTTTAGATCCCCTCCCCCTGTTTTTACTCCTTTCCCCTGATTCTTCTATTTTCCCTTCTATTAGTTTGTCCCTTACTTTTCCTCCTTTCCCTCCCAGTTCCCTCTAGCAACAGACAAGTTTCTATGTGAAATCAAATGTCTGATATACACTTTTAGAGCCCCACCTGATAAGAGTAAGATTTACACAATGCTCATCTCCCTCCCCTCTTTCTGTCAATTATATTAGGTTTTCTTTGCCTCTTCAAGTGATTTTACCTTGTTTTTACCTCATTTTTATTCTAGATCTTATTTTACCACTTTTTCCCTCTTTTCCCCAGTATGACAACCTTTCCCCCTCTAGTTCTCTTTTTCATATTATCAAAGTAATATCTAGTTAATTATACCCCCAAACTTTAAGTATCCCCCTAGTAAAAATAAAGTTCTCAAGAGTCCTTTCCTTTTTACCTTTTTATGCATCTCTTGAGTTCTGTGTTTGGGTGTCGAATTTTTTGTTCAGATCCGGTCTTTTCATTAGAAATAGGTGAAATTCACCTATATCATTGAATGACCATCTTCTTCCCTGGAGGATAATGCTCATTCTAGCTGGATAGGTTATTCTTGGCCGTAATCCAAGTTCCTTTGCCCTTCGGAATATCTGGTTCCAAGCCCTTCGATCCTTCAGTGTGGAAGCTGACAGATCC
>JAJPUD010031615.1:0-10405 GCA_023553655.1 Myrmecobius fasciatus | reverse complement strand
GGGAAAAAAAGTTTTTTTGCAAAAGTCAATGTAGAAAAATCACTCATGTGTTTTGTAAATAAAAAGCTTTTAATAAAAAAAAAAAAAGTTTCCCATGTAGTTGACCTAAAAGAAACAGTAAGTAGATGGAACAGAAAGAAAACCCTAATGGAAAATAGTGAGAAAGAAAGAAGAGCCTATCTTTTTATAGGGGAATCTAAATGTCTCAAAGGAAAAAAAAATGAAGGTCAATAGAAATTGTGGACAAGTTAAAAGCTTTCCAACACTTTTTAGAGATAAAACATAAGATTTATAGAGAGACATAAGCATTTAAGTGCCTACTGTCTGCCAAGTATTGTAATATCAGTACCTTACAGATCTCATTTGGTCCTTACAAAAACTTCTGATGTAGGTGCTATTAATAGCTCCTTTACAATTGAGGATACTGAGTCAGAGAAATGCTAAGTAATTTGCCCAGTCATATAGCTAGAAATGGTCTCGCACTGGATTTGAATTCAGGACTGCATGACTCTAGCTCTAGCACTCTATTCACCTCATCATCTAACTCCCTGAGAAGCACTGACCAATAAAAAAGGACATAAGCAATATAATACAATTACATAATGCCTTTGAGACTTGTTATGATCTTTATTTATTTTTAGTCTTCTTAACTTTTCCATAATTTTTAAAGCTCATTGGCATGACTTTCCCTATCAGATCCTGACTGAATTGAATTTTCTAGGGACATCTGTTGTTGCTATTTTGTTTTTTAACTGTGCTTTTATGTTTCATTTCACTTTTAAACACTTTATTACTCCAATTTGAAAGATTATCATCTTTGAAATAGAAAATCAAATCAGAGTTGAATGTTTTCTCTCTTGCCTCTCTCTTTCTCTTTCTTGCTCTGCCTCTGTCTCATAAATACATACATATGCACACACATACACACCACATCACATCAACTAAAGAATTAGTCTTTTTTCTTGTATGTAACATTAATAATTTAGTAAAAGCACATTAAGGAGCAGCTAGATGGCACAGTGGATAGGGCACTAGCCTTAAATCAGGAAGACCTGAGTTCAAATTTGGTCTCAGACACTTAACAGTTCCTAACTGTGTGACCCTGGGCAAGTCACTTAACCCCAATTGCCTCAGGGAAAAGAAAAAGCATTAAGAAGAGATTAAGGTACCAAGTTCTGGGCATGGGAGAGAAAGTCCTTGTAGTGTAGTCTGGAGGGAAATGAATACATGGATAGACTATGACTTTTTCTTTTTTTTTTTATAAAGTTTTTTATTTACAAAACATATGAGTGATTTTTTTACATTGACCTTTGCAAAAACTTTTTTTTCCCAAGCTTTTCCCCTCTTTCCCCCCACTCCCCACCCCTAGATGACAGGTAATCTAATACATGCTAAATAGGATAAATTATATGACAAATACAATACATGTATACATATCTATACAGTTATCTTACTGCACAAGAAACATCAGATATTTTCTTAAATGATAGTTTTTGGAAGAAATCATTCAATCAGAAGGAGAAAACACAGGGACAAGGGGTATTTCCAATGTGTAAAGACTAGGGATAGCGTAAGCATAGAGAAGAAGTTTCTAGGTCATTGTAGAGCAAGCCAGTTGTCCACTTTGGAGAATAATGCAATTTCAAATTCTGAATCAGTATTTGAAAATAGATATTCATTCAAATAATGGATCAGCATGAATTCAGTGATGTAAATACTAGCAGTGAATCTCAAATTACATGTACTTTTAAAAATAATATAAAAAAAGATGAAAGAACATAATTGGTTCAAAAAATGGAAATTTAATATTCCCTAAGCCATTTCCTGAAGAATGTCTTCCTATTTGGTATTTGATTTGTTCCATTATAATTATGTCCTAATCAATATGTCACATATGCTTCTATTTTATTTTTTTCCATCCCTTAGACCATAGATTACAAGATCTGTGCAAAGGAACCTCAAATAAACAATTTCAATGCTATTATATTAGACTCAGGAAAGTTCAATAACAAGTGAAGGATCAGGGAAGGCTTCGTAGAGACTGTACTTGTGATTTGAACTGGCCCTTGAAGGACTGAATATGTAAACATTCCAAAGTGAGTGCTCTGATGAGCACATGGTGATATTCATTCTATAATCTGTATCCTACTAGTCAAATAGTCCACATTTGTTAAAATATCTACCATGTACCAGGTCCAGTGCTAAGAGCTAAGGATGCAAAAGAAAAAAAAAAAAAAGAAGGAAAAAAAAAAAAGAAAAAGACAGTTTTTGAACTGCCTTCAAAGAGCCCACAATATGATGCAAGAGATAACCAAAAATAGACATACACAAACTAGCTTTGGACATGATACATAAGAAACACTTAGCAGAAGAATGATACTAGGATTATAAGATATTGGGAAAGATTTTGTGTAAAAGGTGAGAGCTTTAGCTAGGACTCAAAGATAACCAGGAAAACCAGGAGGCAGAAATGTAGAGGAGAAAGCATTGCAGGCAGGAAGAACAACTAGAAAAAGTGCCCAGGACTAAAACAAAACAAAACAAAACAAAAACAGAAAAAATAAAATCAAAAGTCTTATTTATGGACCAACAATGGGACCAGTGTCACTGGATTGAAGACCATGTGGCAGGAATTAAGGTGTAAGAAGACTAAAAAAGGAGGAGGGGCTTAGGTTATAAATGGCTTTAAATGCCAAAGAAACAATTTTGTATTTGACCTTAGATATTATATAGAGCTATTGGAGTTCATTGAGTACCTTTAACCATAACAGCAAGTTTGAAAGTGATGAATGTTTGTGAGGAAAGATGAGTTCAGATTATGATATGTAGATAATTTATCTACTGATACCCAGTTTAAAATGTTTTATAGACATTTGAAGATTTGAGACAATAGAGCTGATAAAATTACCCTGTTAAATAGTATAGACACCCTGAGAGACACAGTAGGTGGACATGACCTCAATGAGAATACAAAAAAAGAAACTGAGAAGGAATAGTTAGATATTCATGAGAAGGAGGAGATAATTAAGTTTTTGAAAACCTGGAGAAAAGAGAGTATTAAGGAGAAGAGGGTAACTGTCAATATCAAAGGTTGCAGAGATATCAAAAAATATGAAGACTAAGAAAAAGATATTAATATGGAATCACAGAGCATGGAAACATAGTCTAAAAATTTAACACTATTATTTAATAGACTATTTTTCTTCTTGTGCATTTTTTCTAATTTCCTCTCCTTACCTCTCTCTTGATGTTTTCCTAATTTAATTTTTTTGGATTGAGAGATAAATGCTTCGGGGCAGCTAGGTGGCGCAGTGGTTAGAGCACCAGCCCTGAAGTCAGGACGACCTGAGTTCAAATCTGGTCTCAGACACTTCCTAGCTGTGTGACCCTGGGCAAGTCACTTAACCCCAATTGCCTCAGCAAAAAGCAAAAAAAAAAAAAAAAAAGAGAGAGATAAATGCTTCTCAGTTAATTATAAAAATAGGTTAAGTCCATAACCTATTTATTACTACTTTGTATAACAGATAGGGACCTTCATCAAATTTTGTGGATATCTTAATAATATTATATTATCCACAAATTCCCAGTCTAATGCCTCAGCACTGTGTGGAATTAATCCTGAGCTCTCAAAGGGTGTGCCAACAAAGTCTATTATCTGGAATGTACTATCATTCTAGAAAGGCTTTAACTATTTTCTTGAAAACAAAATGTTTTCTGGTATACAGTCTACCTAAGGAGAGATGCTTATTACTAGTATGCTAGTCACTTAGTGATAATTTCTTTAAATATGACAGCCACAGAACATCAACAAAAATACCATCTGCTTCACAACCTTGTATGCCCCATTTCTAATTCTGCATTATAAAGGAAGTACAGGGGCAGCTAGGTGGCACAGTGAATAGAACATCAGCCCTGAACTCAGAAGGACCTGAGCTTAAATCTGGCTTCAGACAGCTTCCTAGCTGTGTGACCCTGGGCAAGTCACTTAACCCCAATTGCCTCAGCATAATAACAACAACAAAAATAATAAATAAATAAAAGAGGTACATAGAATTCTAGAATCACACATGTTTAGATTGTATATAAACCTTAATTTATCTTCTGGTTCTATAAATGTGAGGTGTTTATCTCATGATCAATGCATCAATATGGTACTAGAGGAAGTGAATTTAATCATATATATTTCAACACTTTCACTATAAATGAAGCCAGAAAAAAGAAGGAAGTAGCATTTAAATGGAATGTTGAATCAAGGGAACTTGGAAGGAAAAAAAATTCAAGAATAATTTTATTTTATATCCAAATTAAATAAGAAAAAATTACATGAAATATTTGGCCATCTTATATTTCAGTGCTCATGATATGCATTTGAAAAAAACATTATTATGCAAACAATATCAACCTATACCAAAATCAGTTGTGAAGGATGAAGAAGTAGAAAATTTCTTCTAGGACCCCTCAAATTATATCAGTATAAATTTAGATTCTTGATGATTTCAAAGCAAAGTGTGTGTGGGGTGATAGCTGAAAAGGGCAAGAAATATGTTGGGAAAATGGTTCAGAAATAAGTATTGAGATAAACTAAAAAAATTATAGAATACATAATAGTTTCACATCTTTATTTCATGGATTTTCTTTGAGAAAATAATATATAGTCACTAAGAATGAAGAGCACTGAATGGTATCACAGAAATTATAAAATACAAGAAAGAATCATTATAGATATGCATATTATTCCTGAAGCAGTTGTCCACTTACAAATAAAACATTGACTTGTTAGATATAAGAAAAATTACTATGAAGCTATAATAATAATTATGATGATGATAATGGTTATCAAAAAAGTATTCTGTAAAAACAAGTTATCCCAGACTATTCAAACAAGTTATTGATACTGAAAAGTGGGTAATGGATGATAGAAACAACAGCAACACTGTTAAAAGAAATTCATATAAAAGCTGTGTATACAAACCTATGTACATAAAATTATGTACATAAAATATCATGGGTGAAGACAAAAAGAGCCTTAATATCTTATACAGGAAACATGTAAATTGCTTTCAAGTTCAATGCAATGGTAACTAAAACTGTGTTTGAAATATAATTTTTTAAAATATTCTTACAGATAAAAATAATGGAATATCATTAATTATTACTAATCTTCCATTATGAGAAGCATCACTTTATAAAACAAAGAGAAAATATAGAGAGTAAAATTAATTTAAAGGAGGCTTAGCAAGAGTCTCAACTAAGCAATCATGAGGATAAAAATGTAATGGAATGAAAAAAGAAAAAGAAACATTTAAAAAGATATTCAAATCATTCCATAAGAAATTACTTCTATCAAAGACAGTGGAAGCACACACTGCTTAACAGTGTCAAAGTAGGTGCTTAATAAATTATTATTTACAGAGCACAAAATCTCTAATACCTGATCCACAAATGTGTTTTTAGAGAAGGTAGTAAGGTAGAGAAATTAGTAATGTAGTAAGGTAGAGAAGGTAGTAAGGGTGGCTGACACAAAACTATCAGTTCCTACATAGCTTAAGACCTTAAAACTAATATGAAGGAGAAAGTCACCATGAATTGTATTGATGCTATGGTTAAAAGTAATATATCCTTGGAAAATATAAATAATTTTAATTCATTCACTCAAAAGGCATTATATTTGCCATATTCAAATATTGCTCATTTAATCCCACTCTTTATCTCAAAAAACCTACTACATATTCATGTTTTTTCTCTTCATCTTCTTACATTAATCTCTAAGGAAGAGATGATATTTTTCTTTGCCAAGTCCAAAACCTTTATTAGTATCATTTTATTGATTTTCAAGCACAAAGGACAACCAAACACCAAAAGACAGCATGATTCTGGTTCATTCCCTCTTCCCCTATTTGCTTGCTCTTTTCCTGGATGATGATATGAAATGGTTTTTACTCTGGGCTTTTTTTTTTTTTCTGGCCCCTTTTTCCTTTTCCTCATCTCATTCTGTGATCAGATCTCATAAGTTCAAGCATTCTCTTTAAATATAACTTCTTTTTTTTTTTAATTTTATTTTATTTGCAAAACATATGTATGGGTAATTTTTCAACATTAACCCTTACATAGTTTTCTGTTACAGATTTTTCCCCCCAACTCCCCACCCCTCCCCTAGATGGCAGGATATCCACTATGTGTTAATTATGTTAAAATATTTGGCAAATCGAATATATATATATATATACATATATATATATACATGTATATATATATATATACATATATATATATACATATTTCCGTACTTATCATTGTTGTGCAAGAAAAATCGTATCTACACAGAAGACATATCAGATAAAGGAAACAAAATGTAAGCAAACATCAATCAAGAGAATGAAAATGTTATGTTGTCATCTACATTTCACATCCCTCTCTCTGGGTGTATATGGCTTTCTTCACTGAACAATTGGAAGTGGTTTGAAACATTTCATTGTTGAAGAGAGCCATGTCCATCAGAATTGATCGTCATATAGTATTGTTGTTGCTGTGTATAATCATCTCCTGGTTCTGCTCACTTCACTCAGTATCAGTTCATGCAAGTCTCTCCAGGACTCTCTGAAATCGTCCTGCTGGTCATTTCTTACAGAACAATAATATTCCATAATATTCATATACCATAATTTGTTCAGCCATTCTCCAATTGAAGGGAATCTATTCAGTTTCCAGTTTCTAGCCACTACAAAAAGGGCTGCCTCAAACATTCTTGCACCTGTGGGGCCCTTTCCTTCCTTTATGATTTCTTTGGGATATAAGCCCAATAGAAATGCTTCTGAGTCAAAGGGTATACACAGTTTGATACCTTTTTGAGCATAGTTCCAAATTGCTCTCTAGAATAGCTGCATCCGTTCACATCTCCTAACTTCTAAATCTATGTAGTTAGACCACATCTTTCTCCTGAATACTGCTAATGAAGGATCAACTGTGTGTTAGAAAGCTATTCAAGTTGTACTATGAGCATATCCAAATAGGAAATGAGTATCATTCCCCCTAAAATCTACTTTCATATTTTCATATTAAAATAAATTTTAAAATCTTCCATTTTTAATTTATCAAATTATTTTCTATAATCCCCCTCTTCCCCTTCCAAATTGTCATTCCTTATTTTTAAGGCAAAAGGAGAGAAGAGAAAAAAACTCAATAAAACAAATCAGCATATTCAAAAAAATCTGACATCAAAACCTTACACTGCTAAAGCTCTTTCCTCAACAAAGAAGTCTTCTCATATTTCTGCTTTGGGGCTAAGATTGTTCTTTTAAATTTTGTTACATTTTTACATGTGTTTGAGTGCATATGTGTGCACATGCACATGTGTGTATGGAGGGTATTGGTGTTCTTTGTGTATATTGTTGTAATGTTTTCTTTTGCAGTCTTTGTGTATATTTTTATAATGTTTTCTTACCTCTGCTTACTTCATCTTGCATCATGTAAATCCTTCTATACTCCTTTTTATTCATTTTATTCTCAATTCTATAGATGGTTATATTAGGTTAAATTAATGAACAAATTTGCATTTTTTTCAAATCCCTATTTCTGTTGAAGATATCATGATCTTTCAAGTTATTCTTCCTCTCCTTATCATTCCTTTTTTTTTTTCCTTTTTTCCTTTTCTTTCTTTCTTTGATTAGGCAATTAAGGCTATGTAACTTGCCCAGAGGCACACAGATAGTAAATGTCAAGTATCTGGGATTGGATTTGAACTGACTCCAGGGCTGATGTTCTATCTACTGCACCACCTAGCCACTCCTTCAAATTGTTTTTTTTTTTTTTTTCTAAATCACTCTCAATCCAATAATTTGCCAGATCTCTTGTCAATTCCACTTCCACAACTGATGTTTCTATTCTATTACCCAGCTGTTCTCAGAGTTTAGCCTCTCATCTGCACTCATATTACTTTTGGTAGCCTTTTTCTATATTAGTATTGGTAGTCTCCCTGCTTCCAGTCTTCTCTTCAACATATTTGCCAAAACAAATTTTTAATAGCACAAGGTAAATGATGTCACTAATATACTTAAAAATCTTCAGTTACCTCC
Source organism: Myrmecobius fasciatus (assembly GCA_023553655.1). Classification (NCBI taxonomy): domain Eukaryota; kingdom Metazoa; phylum Chordata; class Mammalia; order Dasyuromorphia; family Myrmecobiidae; genus Myrmecobius; species Myrmecobius fasciatus. Next base: position 2,333 of record JAJPUD010031615.1, on the reverse strand, counting down.
CATTTCCTTTGTTACAAAATTAAACCTCTTATTTTGGGGTTTAAAATTCTATGTCATATGATTCCTGCCTACCTTTTTGACTTTATTTCACATTACTCCTGTTAATGAGCTTAATCTTTCATCTAAAGGAGACTACTAACTGTTTCTATAGTTTCAAGTTAATAGTAATCTACCAAAGGCTAGAAAAGAATATCAGTTGTGGAAGTAGAATGTGACACCTTAAACTAATAACTTATTACTTCATCAAGGAAATAGACCTGGGCTAAACCTTGAAGGAGGATACAGTTGATGAAAGGTAAGTGAGGAAAGGGAGTGCCTCCATACATTCATACAAGTTATTACCAGTAAACCCCAAGATATCTTAGGAGGGTTCCAAATCACAGAAGAGGAAAAAAAAATGCTTTTAAGAGCATCTCTAGGTATGGGCATGATAATCTATGTGGACAGAGAGATGAATGGAAGAAGAGGGAAAAAGGGGAAAGAAGGAAGAAAAGGAAAAAGGAAGGGAGGGAGGAAAGGAGGAAGAGAGGAAAGGAAGAAGTCTTCCAGCTGACTAATTCCAGTCTGATTCTCATTGGCTACCAATAGGTCCTAGGCCAAGCCCCATTTGGTCATTGTTTGGCTCTAAATTGATTCAGAATGAATGTAAATAATCATTTCTGCTTTGACCAGAAACCCTGAGAGTCTTCCGCTAGCAAATTCATTCATTTATTTATTTATCTAGATTTTTTGGGACTTGGTGAAAGAGGAGATTCTTTGCCTTAATTGCTATCTAACCTTAATCACTGAATGGATGCAGCTTAAGTCAAACTGAGACCTGTTGAATACCTTAGCTTAAAAAGGCCAAAGTTTCCCACTTAGTATAGAATCATCTTCAATTGTCTTGATGTGTATCTGGCCACTGGACCCAAATGGCTTTGGAGGGGAAAATGAGGCAGGTGATCTTGCACAGCTTTCCCTCACTTAAATCCTATCATGTCATGGCATCACTTCATTTATGTCATGGTCCTCTTCTAGAAAAAAGGAAAAACAAACTAGCTAGAAAGTGTCTAAGGTCAGATTTCAATTCAAGAAAATGAATCTTTCCGGTTCCTGGCCCAACACTCTATCCAGGAACTGGAAAGATTCATTTTCCTGAGTTGAATCTGGCCTTAGATAATTTCTAGATATGTGCTATGGGGATTTGGGAAACACTAAATTAAGATATTCCATCCCTCAACTCAATAAAAATTTTCTCCAGAAGAAATAAAACCAACACTATATAGAATTTAGTAAAAAACACTTAGCACAGTGTGTAGCCCACATTAAGCACTTAATAGGTATCTATTGATTAATTGGCTGCTTGATTGAATAATGTAAGCATTAATTATTTAACATAATAAATGAATTCAGCAAAACTTAATAAGTATTATCATTCTGGTGAAATAAAATTATTGTGAGGCTTTGTTTATTTCCTCTTAAATTTTTGCTATAACTCATGGATATTTAGATCATCAGAGACAGATTAATGAATAGCCAAAACACATATTTTAGATGAATACCTTAATAAAATAAAAAATAAAAACCTCATGATTTTATTGTTGTCATTATTGCTGTTCTGGTTAATGTGACATCCTCACTCTTACTCGGCTTTTCTATTTATTATCTGCATGACTTTACATTACCACCCTGGGTTTTAGTTTCATCATGTATAAAAATGAGGGGGTTGATCTAGGTGGTCTCTAAGGTCCTTTTTAACTCTAAGTTTATGATCCTTGGAAAAAGCATCTTAAGTTACCTAACCCTATTTATCCACTGGGGATAGAGGAAAAGCACACTATACCATTGTTACTGGAACAAGGACTTTTTAAGGCCCTTAAAATCATCAACTTTTCTCTTTTCCCACTTCAGTCAGTTACCCCAACCTATTCTAGATGGATTACTGTTTCTCCTGATCTGAGAAAAAAAAATAAGCTGACAGGACAGTTCTACATTTAGTTTTACATTTCCTGCTGTGATGTGAAGCCCATTTTCTCTTGCTCTTTCCTCAGTGGATCTGTGGCACAGCTGGCCACCATCCTTTACTGAACAACATTGTCATCATTCAGAATTTTCTTCTCATTATGAATATTTTCCACTCATTCAACTTTCTTCATAGGTTATTTTTTTTCAGATCATAATTGTGGCTGCCATTCTATGAATATTATACATTTTCTTAAAGTCCTTTTTTAGTATGAATTTTAAAAATCTAATAAAATATTCTACCAAGGGGCAACTAGGTGGTGCAGTGGATAGAGCACCAGCCTTGAAGTCAGGAAGACCTGAGTTTAAATCTGGTCTTAGACACTTAACAC
>JAJPUD010031614.1:0-12427 GCA_023553655.1 Myrmecobius fasciatus | reverse complement strand
CTTATATAATAAAAAATTATAATTAAGTGTTAGATAGTATGGAGAACTACAGAGTATCTAAGCAGTAGATACAAATCATGCTTAAGGCAGTTTCATCTGATCACTGGGTGTAGATTGAAATGGAAAGAGGCTCATCTCTTCCATTGGAATTTCCTTTCTACCAATCTTCTTTATGATGGTTGAGATATCCGGGGTCTGGACTAAGTTACAAAAGAAATATAGAGGGGCAGCTAGGTGATGCAGTGGATAAAGCACTAGCCCTGAAGTCAGGAGTTCCTGAGTTCAAATCTGGTCTCAGACACTTAACACTTCCTAGCTGTGTGACCCTAGGCAAGTCACTTAACCCTAATTTCCTCAGCAAAAAAAAAAAAAAAGGAAGAGAGAGAGATTATAGATCTTATTCCTATTCTCAACCATTATTACTTTGGGACAACAAACAAGTCACAACTCCTCTGAGCCTCCATATCTTCAACTGTAAATTTGATATAATAATACCAATAATACTTAAATGATTAGAACATTTAGAGAATTAAAAGTCTTTTGCATACTTCAAATTCCTTTAAAAATGATGTTAGCTATTATAGCTCACTTCTGACAATTTCAATTCAATTCTGCAATAATTCAAGAGTTGTCATTTTCATGTGCAAGATACTATAGCAGATATCAGAATATAAAACCAAAAATGAAACAATATCTACATTTAAGAAGCTTCCTCCTTACAAGGGGGATACTATGACTTACAAAAAGTAGTAAATGCAAAGCATCAGCAAAGAAATTCTTCTCCAAATGTTATTTGATGTTATTTCACACAAAGAATTTCTAAAGTGTTCAATTATGCTCTGTTTCTATGCTAAATAGAATACATAGTGCATAGTTCAGTCCCTGAATATGCTTAAAAATAGAATGTATAATTAATTGAAAAGTTTATTGCAAATGTGGACAGATCATCTAAGATAAATATTGCAAGTAAGAAAAATAAAAATTATCTACATTGTAATTCATAGAATGTTAGAGCTAAAAGAAATCTCATCTTGTTGAACTTTAATTTTATGTATGAGAAAATTCACAGATAATAAATGATTGTTTAAAATCATATAACTATCAAATTTCAAAGACAAAACTAAATGTTATTGGTTTCTTAATTCCTCAGGTGGGATTCTAAACTGAAGCATGTTACTGACTTATTTATGGCTAGATGACATGAATAAAATAGGATTTTAATACAGAATCCATTAAACAAAGGGTTGTGTGATTTATGTTAGCCTAAATAAACTCAAACTGCCAAAAAAAATTCAGTTTTATTAGTTTGTTCATTTTAAAGCATAAATAGTTTCTGGATAAATTTATAATTATGGCTGTGGCCCAAGCTATGTTAACCAACTTCAGCCCCAGAATCCTCTACCATTTACCCAGTAAAACAAAAGAATGATAATCATTAATTGCAAGGTATTTCCCCAAATATGAAGTCTGGATGATTGTCTCTCCCTGGCAGGACACAAGCAAGTGTCACAGTGATTCAAATTCACAAAATTTTGGTACAGATTGGCCAATTTCATGATAACAGATCTTGAAGCAATTTCTAAGGAATCTCTCTATATCTCAATCTGCAGGAAATGTTCGCTCTTCCAGATGTGTCAACTGCTAGCTCCTAAATAGTCTTTTCTAATTCTTCTTCCTCCCTCCCAAAAACTGATATGAACTCACTCTCCTTGAATGCTCAACCTTCTATTTGTTCTCTTTTATGTACATTTCCACTCTAACTTGTTTTATAATAATTTGTGTGTGTTCTGTTGTCTAGAAAAACAGTAAACTTCTAGAGAACGAGGGCTTTGTTGTGTAATATCTTTTTATTCCCAACACCTAGTACAGTGTATTTACTATTGTAGATGCATTTAAAAATATTTACTGACCATTAATCTTCCCATAAGGAAAACTACCAAAAGTGTATGTTAAATGTCCATTTTTTCAAAGGAATAGCATAGATTTAAAAAAAATAATAATTATAAACAAAACAACTTAAAACTCATTATTACCTAATCACTACTATCCAAGAAGAGTTTACATCATAAGAGGGGAGAAGAATGGCATCCTCTTTCTGCTTTTTTTTTTCACTCTATTCTTATTTTAAATGCAAATCAAATAAAGTTAAGCATGTCTAAAAGATGTGAGGCAGTTTTAAAGTATATTATACACTGCATCTCAGACCATCGCCATTGGACTTCAATGGTTCTGGAAGAGAGAAGGAGGCTGATGACTTTGAACAACTCAGCTTCACTTAAATCCAATTCATAAACAGGTCAAAACATCATCCTGTTGTCATTGGTTCTCTTTAAAAATGAAAATGAAAGGGGCAGCTAGTTGGTGGATAGAGCACCAGCCCTGAAATCAGGAGGACCTGAGTTCAAATCTGGCCTTAGACAATTAACACTTACTAGCTTTGTGATCCTGGGCAAGTCACTTAGTCCCAATTGCCTCAGCAAAAAAAATAAATAAAATAATAATAATAATAATAATAAATCTATGTATATGTGTTTATATCTATATAAATGTATACACATATGCACATATTTGTGCTTTTGTGTATGTGATATAGTTCCTTTGGATTTCATCTGCCCACCAATCTTGTGAGTCAGGTAATATTATAAAATATTATAAATATATGTGTATGAATGTATACATGTACTTACATATAAAGATTCCTTTCTTTGTGTGGAAATAACCTGAAAGAAATAAAGAATAAACAAAGTAAATGTCTGAAGTAGGATTTGAACTCAGATCTTCCTGACTGCAAATTTATTTAGCACTCTCTCTAAACAAAGTAAGTTGGAAAGACTTCATCTGACTCCTGGGAATGATTTAAGGTGTTATGTTTTTCTTGACTATCTCTTCTGCTCTTCTCTACACCTCTGTGTAGAGAATTACTACTATCTAAGAAGAGTTTACATGATAAGAGGGCAGAAGAATGGCATACTCTCTGCTTTTTTCACTCTATTCTTTTTATGACATGCTATATCACACCTTGTTATGACATATAAAATAGCTGCAATATGGACCTCAAGTCCATGTTGTTCCTTTCTAATCAACTTTGTAGTTTATATTAGAAGAAAAGTTATTAACCCAACCACAGAATACCCATTTACAAATATTCTTATTTGGAAAGAGATTCGGCTCCATGCCATAATTTACATTTTGTGTATTTCCACATAAATCCTGGCTTCTATGTATTTGAAGAAACTCAGAACAAAGAAACAAGAAACTTGTTGTTGTTGTATTTTGTTTTATTCTTCTTATTGGCAAGTTGCTAGACAATTATAGATAAAAGGAAAGGGGAAAAAAGTAGACCTCTTGGAACTTCTTTTAGACTGAAGAAGTCATTACAATCAGCAACTTCAGTCATATTATCTGGTTCAAGATAGCTGTAGAGGCCTGGAGGCTCACTTTGATCTCTCCCTCTTTTGCCATAGTCAGGCATTCTTTCATTCCCTCCTTTTACTCATTGATCCTCTGTCAATAATTCTTATTATTTCAGATTGTCCTGAATGAGTCAGACACTCTCTGCCCCACTACCTTTGTTTCTAAGTTTTTAGATCTTTTTTCTTAGTTTGCTCTTTCTCAGGCTATATGTTCCTCTAAAAATTCTGTGTTCCTCCTTCTGGATCAGACAGACACAGATAGAGTCTAAAATGTTGGTGGCCAGAAAAGGAATACACTCTCTCTGAACTATAAATCTCAAAATGTCATTCAGTCCTTACATTTTTATTAATTTGCATAAGAGATAGTATACTACAATACAATCTATCACTCAAGAGATCCCGGTGCAGTTCTTGGATATACCCACGGCTCTTAGTGTGATTTTGGACAAGTCATTCAACATTTTTTTTATCCTCATCTATAAAATGAGGGTGTTAAAATAATTTTAAAATATTCAACAATTTTAGTATTTTGTGATTCAGTGATCTTCTAATTCTCCATGGAACAAGAGAGTTGTTATTATATCATATAGCAGATAGTTTATATTTTAACTTGTTATTTAAATTGAATTTTAACCTTAACTACAATTTCTAATATCATATATGTTTATATCAATTCTTTCTCCCAAAGTTAAATTATATGGCAATCTTTTTAAAAAATCAATTTTTTCTTTATTTTGGAATGATTTTCACTTTGTATTTTCAAATGTATGATTTTTCCATTATTTTATCATGCTGTAATTACATTTTTAATGTGGAAACATTACAAAATGAAAGAATGAGTAAAAATACAGTTTGATTCAAAATTGATTTTTTTTTCATCTTTTTTCTTATACTGTTGATGACTTAAAAAAATGTAGGGGGAGAGTTCCAGCAAGATGGAGGAGTGAAGGCAGCTAGGTGGTGCAGTGGATAGAGCACCAGCCCTGAAGTCAGGAGGACCTGAGTTCAAATCTGGTCTCAGACAGTTAACATTCCCCAGCTGTGTGACCCTGGGCAAGTCATTAACCTCAATTGCCTCAGCAAAAAGCAAAAAAAAAAAAAAAAAAAAAAAATATGGGGGTGAGTAAAATTGTCGCTCGGTTCACGCCTCAGCTTCTCACAAATCAACAATAAAATAAGCCTCTGAACTGATCTTTAAGTCAACCAATCCAGAAATATTACAAAACACTGCTTGCAGTTACCTCTGAAGAACTTCATAGCAGGTCTGTTTCAGTCAGGCAGCAGGGTAAGCAGTTTGCTCGGAGAAACTCTGTAACAGAGGGCAGCTCCAGAACAGAGGACAGCTCCGGAACAGAAGGCAAAGAACTGGGTGGAACTCAGCTCAGCATGGCAGAAACTCCAAACACCCGGGGGAGTGTATCTGAGGCCCCTGGGACACTCTGCCCTGATTGGAGGCAGGTGTTTTGGCAGAATTTCCCTTTTTTAAGGAGTAAATTGCACAAAGTCCTAGCCCCACCAGCCCAGCACCGGAAGTTAATTAGCGCATTTGCCCCAGGGCAAACTACCAAAGCCACGCCTTCTCTAGCTTTAAACAGACCCCAAGCTTTCTAAAAAATGAGTAAGAAGTAGAAGAGAGCTCTCACCATAGACAGCTTCTATTGAGAGAAAGAAGGGCAGACTTCAGATCCTGAGGTTCCTATAGACAAAGCAACTCCAGAGGAAGCCATCAAGGGAGATATAACCTGGTCCCCCTTCCACAAGTCCTTCCTGGAAGATTGCATAAAGAATCTCAAAAGAGAGCTGGAGGATAAATGGGGTAATGAACTGAGATCAGTGCAAGAAGGATATAATGCCCTGCAAAAGAGATATGAAAAAGACACCAATTTATTGACAAACAAAATTGGTGAAGTGGAAAATTATGCAATGAAAATGTAGACAAATTTGTATGCTATTATATTCCAATATCACAAATGTTAAGAAAATTGTATTTCCCTAACTATATTTTATTTCTTAAAGAAAGGATGTAAACAGACAAGTTGACCCTAGATTCTCTATTCCAGGAATTCTTAACTCTGTGTGTGTATGTATGTGTGTGTATGTGTGTGTGTGTGTGTGTGTTCAAAATTTTGGCAGTATGCTAAAGACTATGGACTTTTTCCTAAGTAAAATGCTTCTAAAGTAAATAAAACAAAATACATAACATTACAAAGAACCTCATTTTTATTCACATAAAGTTTAGTGCATCATATACTTATTTATAGAAAATGCCATTCATTTCCTTTTCATTTTGTAGCAGACACCAATACTTCACTAATACCTAGAATCCTCATGTCTATACAACAAAGCTTCCCCCCCTTTTTTTCAAATGCCAACAAGACTCATTAAAAAGGTTATATATTAAATTTTAGTATACTGTAAACAAGAAACACAAGATAAGGTCTTTTGAGAAGAAGATATGATACCTTGCTGTCGCCACTAATATTTAGCTCATACTATACAAATGAGCATGTTTGTAAATAAATTTTATGATTTCTGAGAATGGTTTCATATGCTGTTAGTTAAATCTCATTTCAGCACATATTAACACTGTTGATATAAGGAACTGCAAATATTTAATTTTCATGAGATCTTTAATGAAATGATATATCTATGTGCAATGCAATGTTCTATGACTAAATTATCTGGAGATGAGATAATGTACCTCCACAATAAAATATCTAACTTGCAATATAAAATGTTGTGCTCAATCCAGATAAACTGACACAAGTTCATAATTCCAGGTACCTAATGGCAAATTGCTGTTTGCCACTAGTACATTTGGATCTTCTTTCTCTTACAAACCAGTAGCGAACCATACAGAAAATGAAAAATTGTTAATAATTACTAGTTTTAACATTCAATTTTCTAGCATTTTTGTACCTAAAATAAAATTAAAAATCATTATCTCTTTGCTTCAGTCTTTCTTAATGGGTAGTTCTCAGGTTTGCTTGACATTGCTGTTTGATTATTTTGCAGTTCAAAAATAGGCCCTGACACCTTATAGCAATTTGAGATAAATAAAATGCTTCCTTGTTTTCAATAACATTAAAAGTACAGTTAAAAAAAGAAAAAAGAGAAATAAATTTAATTAAAGACCACATGAGGGAAAAATTATACTCTTTCACACATGCTATATTTCAAACAAATCCAACTAATAACTGCTTTTTGACTTCACTTCTTTCTCCTTTTTCATTTATGTAAGTTGTGCCTCATGTTTTGAATACCACCCTGCCTCCTACTTTTTTTTTCAATTTTTGTAATCTTTGTCATTCAACAAGGCTCAGCTCAAGTGGTATATTCATTATGTACCCCTCTCTGATGACCTCCCCTCCATTTTCAGCTATTATTGTCTTTTCTCTTCTCAAATTACCTTATGTTTCTACAGATTATTTCCCCAAAGTAAAATGTAAATTCATTGAATGTCACTTTCCTCTTATCTTTGTACCTCCAGTATCAAAAACCATAGCCTATATGTCAACATGCTTATTGAAATACATTGAATCCAAATCATTTGGGATTTCATAATAAAATATATTTATTGTTTATTTTTTAACTAGAAAGTGCCCAGGAAAATGACGTTACCATTCTGCTTTTTGACAACATATATTTATATTCAATTTTGTTCATAAGGCTACTGTAGCATGATTATAAAGATCAAGGTGTCCACCACAGCTTTATATATGAACTCTTCATTCTTTACTGATTAAAAAATCCCTTACTAGGGTAGTCGGAAAACACATGTCCTTTTGTTACTGTGGATCAATCTTCAATGTCCTAATAAACCATGTGATAGTATTTGTCTAGTGATCTGTGAACTTTTTAATGTACTTGTTGCCAATCAAAGATGGCATGTCACACTATTGAAGAAAAGAGGCATAATATAAATGGCAAATTTTAATACATGACAATAACTAAAGTGAAGTGATACAGGGGAAAGAAAACTAAGCAAAAGGGGTGATACACATAATGAGCACAAAAATGAAATGAAAAGAACAATTAATGGCAACCAAACTTTTTTGAAATTCAATGGACAATGTTGGCTCCAAAGTACTAAAGTGAATTCACACATCATTCTAATCTGTTAGCAATCAATAAACTTAAAAAATGCAAAGTGATATAAATCATCTATGAAGAAGTTTTGCTTCACTTCTTTTACAAAGGAAGATAGAGCAGGTTTGGGAGAGCCTTTTGTGGAAAAAAGATTAACATCTGAAAACAAAATGTGTCAATAAAATTATAAAATATCATAATTCCTTACATTTTAATTATAAATCAAGTATCACCCCAAAAGGAATAAAATTGAAGAAAAAAAGAGAAAATATAAATAAAAATTAATCATAAATAACTACCACTTTCCTAAGATGAAATTAACAGATGTCTTTCTGATAATGATAGTGATTATATTGACCTTGTTTACAATCAGTCACTTGGGTCAGGGGAAGTTAGAGTTGCTTATGGTCAAGAAACTAGTAATGAATATTGTTTTCGGGGGTGGAGCCAGGATGTTGGACTTGAGATACCACTCTCTGTGAGGTCCGGTGATCTTCCCTCAGACCCAGAACAAATGAAGCCTCTGAACTGATTCTTGAGTGAGGGCATTATCAAACACTTGGAGTACAACACACTTCTATCAAAAATTACCTTGGAAGAACTCTGGAGCAGGTCTGTTTCAGACGGGCAGGGGATCAGCTGCTTGCCGCACTCAGGCGCCAGAGTGTAGCCAGGGTGGGAGACCAGGGCAGGGACGGAGAGTGATGGAATCTAGCACCCAGGAAGTCCCTGGGAGACGCTTGGGCCACTTTGCTCTGATTGCAGACAGGTGCTTTGGCAGATCTGTCTTTGGTAAAGGTTGGATTGAGAGTGCAAACCTAGTCCGACCAGGCCCGCACCAGAAGTCAACTATACAAACTGCCCCAGGGTAAATTGAAGCAGCTGCAGGTGCCCTACTTTAATCAGATGTCAAGCTCTTAAAAATGAGTAAAAATCAGAAGAGAGCTCTGACCATAGACAGCTTTTATGGAGAGAAAGAAGGGCAGACCTCAGATTCTGAGGTTCCTAAAGGGAAAGCAATCCCAGAGGAAGCCACAAAGGCGGACATGAGCTGGTTCCCATTTCACAAGGCTTACCTTGAAGATTACTTAAAGAATCTCAAAAGAGAGTTAGAAGAAAAATGGGGAAATGAATTGAGATCAGTGCAAGAAGAATATAATGCCCTGCAAAAGAGATATGAAAAAGATACCAGTTCACTGAAAAACAAAATTGGTGATATGGAAAAAACCACCAACTCACTGGAAAACAAAATTGGTTAAATGGAAAAAGTCACCAACTCAGTGGAAAACAAAAAACGGTGAAATGGAAAAAGACAACTCACTGAAAAACAAAATTGGCAAAATGGAAAAAGAGAACAATTCACTGCAAAACAAAGTTGGTGAATTGGAAAAAGATAACAATTCACTGAAAAATAAAATGGGCAAAATAGAAAAAGAATGCAATGAACCAAAAAATTCAATTGGCCAGTTACAAAAGGAGCTAAAAAAGGTAATTGAAGGAAATAATATTTTAAAAATTAAAATTGAACAAATAGAAGTGAATAACTCAATAAGACTTCAAGAATCAGTCAAACAAAAACAAAAAAATGAAAAAAATAGAAGAAAATATGAAATATCTCCTGGGAAAAACAACTGACTTGGAAAATAGATCTAGGAGAGACAATTTAAGGATTATTGGACTCCCTGAAAGCCACAATGAAAAAAAGAACCTTGATGCTATCTTCCAGGAAATCATGAAAGAAAACTGCCCTGATGTTTTAGAATCAGAAGGAAAATCGCCATCGAAAAAATTCACCAATCACCTCCTGAAAGAGACCCCAAAATTAAAACCCCAAAGAATATCGTGGCCAAATTTCAGGACTATCACACCAAAGAAAAGATATTGCTAGCAGCTAGAAAAAAAAACAATTAAAATGACAAGGAACTGCAATTAGAATCACACAAGATCTGTCAGCTTCCACAATGAAGGATCTAAGGGCCTGGAATCATATTCCAAAAGGCAAAAGAACTTGGATTACAGCCAAGAATAAGTTATCCAGCTAGAATGAGCATTATCTTCCAGGGAAGAAGATGGTCATTCAATGATACAGGAGAATTTCACCTATTTCTAATGAAAAGACCAGATCTGAACAAAAAATTTGACCTCCAAACACAGAACTCAAAAGAAGCATAATTATAGGTAAAAAGGAAAAACCTCTACAGAACTATATTTGAACTATGTGTATACTCAAAGAATGGGGGTATAATTTGATTTTACTTTGACAATAATGGAAAAGAAATTAGAGGTGGAAGGGCTATCATACTGGAAAAAAGAGGGGAAAGGAGGTAAAATAAAGTAAGAAAAAAAGGAGGTAAAAATAAGGTAAAATCTTATGAAGAAGCATAGAAAATCTAATATAATTGAGGGAAAGAAGAAAGGGCAATGAGCATTGTGTAAATATTACTCTCATCAGATTGGGCTCTAAAAGAGTATATCAGACACATTTGGTTTCACAAAAAAACTTGTCCCTCCTTATAGGGAAGTAGGAGGGAAAGGAGGAAAAGAAAGGGATAGAATAATAGAAGGGAAAATAGAAAGATTAAGGGAAAGGTGTAAAAAAGAGGGAGGGCTTCTAAAGGCGGGAGAACTGTTAGAGGGATGTGTTCATCAAAAACAAATCACTGGGGAGGGGGGAAGGAAGAAAAGGGAAAGGGAAGAGGAAAACATAACTTTGGGCAAATAAAATGTCAGGAAATACAGATTTAGTTATTTTAACTGTGAATGTGAATGGGATGACCTCTCCCATAAAAATGAAGCAGATAGCAGACTGGATTAAAAGCCAGAATCCTACAATATGTTGTTTACGAGAAACACATCTAAAACATAAAGATACATACAGAGCGAAGGGAAAGGGCTGGAGCAGAATCTTGAATGCTTCAGGTGAACAAAAAAAAAAAAAAACAGCAGAGTAACAATCCTTATCTCAGATCAATTAAAAGCAAAAATAGATCTAATTAAAAGAGGTAAGGAAGGAAACTGTATTTTATTAAAGGGTACCATAGATAATGAAGCGGTATCAACACTAAACATATATGCACCAAGTGGTATAGCATCCAAATTCCTAGAAGAGAAACTGAGATGCAAGGAGAAATAGACAGCAAATGTATACTAGTAAGGGATCTCAACCTTGCTCTCTCAGAATTAGATAAATCAAACCACAAAATAAATAAGAAAGAAGTTAGGGAGGTAAACACAATGTTAGAAAAGTTAGGTATAATAGATCTTTAGAGGAAATTGAATGGCAATAGAAAAGAGTTTACTTTTTTCTCAGGGGTTTATGAAACTTATACAAAAATTGATCATGTGTTAGAGCATAAAAGCCTCAAAATCAAATGCAAAAAAGCAGAAATAGTAAATGCATCTTTTTTCAGATCATGATGCAATAAAACTCACATGTAATATAAAGCCAGGAGAAAATAGACCAAAAAGTTGATTGGAAATTAAATAATCTAATTTTAAAGAATGAATGGGTGAAAGAGTAAATCATAGAACTAATCAATAATTTCATCCAGGAGAATGACAATAATGAGACAACATACCAAAATTTGTGGGATACAGCCAAAACGGTTATAAGGGGTAATTTTATATTTCTAGATGCTTACTTGCATAAAATAGAGAAAGAGAAGATCAATGCCTTGGGCTTACAATTAAAAAAGCTAGAAGAAGAGCAAATTAAAAACCCTCAATTAAATACCAAACTGGAAATTCTGAAAATAAAAGGGGAGATTAATAAAATTGAAAATAAGAAAACTATTGAATTAATAAATAAAACTAAGAATTGGTTTTATGAAAAAACAAACAAACAAAAATAAGCCTTTAGTTAATTTGATTAGAAAAAGGAAAGAGGAAAATCAAAATGTTAGTCGCAAAAATGATAAGGGAGAACTTTCTTCCAATAAAGAGGAAATTAGAATAATAATTAGGAGTTACTTCGCTAAACTTTATGCCAATAAATTTGATAATCTAAATGAAATGGAAGAATATCTACAAAAATATAGATTGCTCAGGTTAACAGAAGAGGAAATAACTTATTTAAATAGCCCCATTTTAGAAAAAGAAATAGTACAAGCTTTTAATCAACTCCCTAAGAAATAAATCTCCAGGGCAAGATGGATTTTCATGTGAATTCTACCAAACATTCAAAGAACAATTAATTCCAATACTATATAAACTATTTGGAAAAAATAGGAAAAGAAGGTGTACTACCAAATTCTTTCTATGATACAGATATGGTGCTGATAGCTAAACCAGGTAGGGTGAAAACAGAGAAAGAAAATTATAGACCCATTTCCCTAACGAATATAAATGCAAAAATTGTAAATAAGGTATTAGCAATGAGGTTATAGAATGTCATCCCCAGGATAGTACACTATGACCAAGTAGGATTTATACCAGGGATGCAGGGCTGGTTCAATATTAGGAAAACTATCAGCATAATTAATTATATTAATACACAAACTAACAAAAACCATATGATTATTTCAATAGATGCAGAAAAAGCTTTTGACAAAATCCAATACCCATTCCTATTAAAAACACTAGAGAGTAGAGGAATAAATGGGCTTTTCCTTAAAATGATTAGTACCATGTACTTAAAACCATCAGCAAGAATCAAACTAGAACCATTCCCAATAAGATCAGGAGTGAAACAAGGCTGCCCACTGTCACCATTATTATTTAATATTGTGTTACAAATGTTAGCTTTGGCAGTAAGAGAAGAAAAAGAGATTAAAGGAATTAGAGTACGTAATGAGGAAACCAAATTATCACTCTTTGCAGATGATATAATGGTATACTTAGAGAACCCTAAAGACTGACCTAAAAATTACAAGAAACAATTCACAACTTTAACAAAGTTGCAGGATACAAAATTAATCCACATAAAT
>JAJPUD010031611.1:1080-12429 GCA_023553655.1 Myrmecobius fasciatus | reverse complement strand
GGTTCTGATAAAGGTCTCATCTGTAAGATATATAGAGAATTGTCTCAAATTTATAAAAATTCAAGCCATTCTCCAATTGATAAATGGTCAAAGGATGTGAACAGAAAATTTTCAGATGATGAAATTAAAACTATTTATAATCATATGAAAAGGTGCTCCAAATCACTATTGATCAGAGAAATGCAAATTAAGGACAACTCTAAGGTACCACTACACACCTATCAGATTGGCTAAAATGACAGGAAAAGATAACGGTGAATGTTTGAGGGGATGTGGGAAGACTGGGACACTGATGCATTGTTGGTGGAGCTGTGAATGGATCCAACCATTCTGGAGAGCAATTTGGAGCTATGCTCAAAAAGTTATCAAACTGTGCATACCCTTTGACCCAGCAGTGTTTCTATTGGGCTTGTATCCCAAAGAAATCATAAAAGAAGGAAAGGGTCCCACATGTGCAAGAATGTTTGTGGCAGCTCTTTTTGTGGTGGCTAGAAACTGAAAACTGAATAGATGCCCATCAATTGGAGAGTGGCTGAATAAATTATGGTATATGAATGTTATGGAATATTATTGCTCTGTAAGAAATGACCAACAGGACGATTTCAGAGAGGCCTGGAGAGACTTGCATGAACTGAAGCTGAGTGAGATGAGCAGAACCAGGAGATCGTTGTACACGGCAACAACAGTACTATATGAGAATCAGTTCTAATGGACATGACTCTCTTCAACAATGAAATGCTTCAAACCAATTACAACTGTTCAGTGAAGAAAGCCCTATACACCCAGAGAGAGGGATGTGAAATGTGGACCACAACATAACATTTTCATGTTCTCTAGTGATGTTTGCTTGCACTGTATTTCCTTTATCGGATTATTCTCTCTTATAGATACGATTTCTCCTGAACAAAAAAATGATGTGTGGCAATAACTATACATATATTCGATTTAAGTATTCTAACATAATTATCATGTAGTGGATATCCTGCTATCTAGGGGAGGGGTGGGGAGTACGGGGGAAAAATTTGTAACAGAAAATTTTGTAACGGTTAATGTTTAGGAATTACCCATACGTATGTTTTGCAAATAAAAAGTATTAATAATAATAATAATAAAAAGAACGTTATGTTTATCTTAATATGAAAAAACTTGAAGTCCATATTGCTTCCTTCCTCTGGACTGTTTGTAACTCCTCACTGTTCTTCCTAAAATATAATTAAAAAGTACTAAACTTAATATTCTAACCTATATTCAACCCATAATAAAACTGAGGGATTGTTTTCTTCTTTAACATTTTTTATAATACTTACAGAGTATTCAACTACTCATTCAGCTCCTAAATATTCTCAATGTAAGCCATTTCTTTCACTTGCTTAAATTTCACCTTTTGGCAAGGTCTTTTTTTCCTCAGTTCAAAATCACATTTAGAAGGGGTTTGCAGACATCTCATTAACACTACAATTTGACCCTAATTATTCTTAGTTTATTCACAGAAGACTACTTTTTCCAAGTGAATAATATAATCTGATTTCCTAAAGGAGCTAGAAACTTTCCTATTCTTATTCATTATTTTGAAATTCTGCATTCACAAGGAAACATAATTTTAGAACTTAAAAATATCTAATATATCTTATAGTCCAACTCCCTCACTGAACAGAGGGAGAGATTGAATTTTAGTGTATAGGTCTTGTCCATGGTTTGTTTTATTTTCTCTCATTTTCATTAGTCAATGCATTCACATAAAGTAAAGTTAATGAAGGATATAGTATTCCAAGTCTGAAGTTTTAAACTATGCAATTTTAAACCTTAAAAGATTAAAATTGTACTAGGATTTTTTTTTGGACACCATTGTTGTTCTAAAGTGATAGTGACAGGTTATATAAAGTATAAACTGGTATAATGGCTTTGTTTAATAACTAACTCAAATTTGCTACTGATGAGGTTAAGGTAGATAGGTCTCTGAGCAATAGAAAGGCTAAAAGTAGAATGCCTATACTGAATCTAATGGCAATATATTGAACATTTGGGAACAAGAGACTACCAGACTGCCAAAGGAGGGTCAAATGGTCTAAATCAGTAACAGAGTGGTTCAAAATTTTTGTGCCAATCAGCAATGGGATTAGACCCCATGAGTGCCAACCTTCTGGCCTTGGAGAGATAGAGAGATCCAGACTAAGAATAAAAAGGGAAAAAAAGCAAACAAAAAAATTTTAAAGCAAAAAAAATATGAGAAGAAAAGAAATTTTTCCTTGCAAAAAGTGCATATTTTAAGTTATAAAATCTAAGAATATTTTCCTTATTAAAACAAGACAAGAGAACTCTTTCATTATGGAATAAACAGATACTAGGAATTTGACAAAAATCATCATTGGAACATCCCATCTCTATTTCCTGTACCTTGCTACATTCCATCTTTTTGTTTTGTTTGTTAAAGGTCCTGCATCCATCCATTGCTTTATCTTTCCACTGCTGACATCTGTGTGTGATCAAATGTCTAATTTGTTCATAAACTGTCTTTTTTCATTACCCAGGCACTATAAACTAGAGCTTCTTCCCCCTTAGTAACTATGATAGGTCCTAAATTCACTGCACAAAGCCCAAGTAAATTAGGAGTTAGGACCCATCACACAAAGATGTAAATATAAAGATGTGTGTTTGTGCATCTCTTATTACAGACATTGCTAGCTCAGATTGCCATTAGAGTCATACAGAGTTAAAAGTCTCAAATGACATGTAAAAGTCATTCAATTGTTACCTCCTGGGTATTAATTTTTTTTCATTTAAAAATTCAGGTTCTTTTGACATTGTGAAATTATACAACATTACCCAATTTATTTGAAGCTGCTGAGTAAGATATTAAATTTGCTGTTCCTTCATCTTTGCTGAGTAGGGTCATTCCCACTAATTCATGATTTTCATTTAGAATTTTACAAATATTAAAAAGTAAAAACTGAAGACAATCTATTTTATTACCTATCTACTCAGTTTTTCTATTTGAAAGGGATACCTCTTTTCATTCCTACTACTTGGCCTTGGTGGTAACAGTTTTGTTTACTGATTACCAGAAACACTTCATCACTGACAGGAACAAATCAGCAGATCTTGTCAGCTGTGACTCCTTCCCAGCTGTGTAAATCAGTGTTGATGGTCCTCCGACATGGCTTTAGTATAACCTTGAAGTATTTATGTGTACAATACCTGAGAGAGATTTTGGCATGGCACTCCCGAAAGTCATTCTACAATGTAACTTCTCAGTTCTTTTCAGTTTTTACTCAATATTCTACTTAGATAACCTTTATATGAAATCTTATGACACATAATCATTCTGCATATTAGATGAATAGAAAAATTTAACACCAGTGATAAAACAAAACTCAAAAACCTCTAAGTATTGTACTATTAAATCCTCTGGCTTTATTTTATTATCTCCTCAAAATTGTTACATTTATACTAAAATTTCTAGCTAAGGCACAAATCATCAATTAAATTAGTATTAATTTATGACTTAAATTAACATCTATACAAATTTGGGTGAACTTGGATATCAGTTAGAGAAACAGAGGACCATAATCTTACATAGATGCATATGAATGTACATGTATATCTAAGTGTTTGATGATATATATCTATGTATGGATGGGTATGGATATATTATATGTGTGTATATATGCATATATCTATATATCTATATATATCTATATATATCTATATACTTTATGTGTGTATATATCTATATATCTGCACTTAAATGTAGTCTTGGGGAACTGAGGAAGGAAGGGGAAAAAAGAATGAAATATAAAGTGCACAGCAGAGAGCAAAATAAAACGTACAAGGAAACAAAGAAAAAGTTAACTCAGAACACAATGTGCTGTACTGATTACATAGGTTTTTTTGAAATGGAAATTCATTGCTTTATATTTTTGAATCCTCTCATGTTTTCCTGCATGCATGACATTTTTTTTCCATTTTGCCAAATTATTTTTTAAGAATTGATTTTCTTCAGTATATTTTTTTTCCATTTCAACAATTGTATTTTTAAGGAGTTGTGTTCTTCAGTCAATTGCTGTGTTTCCTTTTCCTAAGCTCTCATTTCCTTTCCCCATTTTCCTTCTCACTCTCTTTAAGATCCTTTTTCAATTCTTCCAGGAAAATCTTGTGAGTTGGAGACCAACTCATATCACTCTTTGATGTTTTATCTGAAGGCATTTTGCTTTTAGTGTTCTCAGGGTTTGAAGTCTGTTTTTCCCTGTCTTCATAATAGCTACCTGTGGTCAGAGGGTTGAGATCTGCTCCTAGGACAAAGGGAAGATTGTCCAAAGCTTCCTCTACAGAATGACAGATGAGTTTTATGCTGCCCTGGGGCCTTCCCATGCTGGGTGGAGATGGCCAAGTCCCACTTGTTATGCTGGAGTGCAGGGGCTCACTATTTGCCTTCTCAGTTATGTTGAAGGTCTTTCAACTAGTCTGCTTATTGACTGGCTTCTGAACCAGGACAAAGTAGCCAATGCTGCTGTATTTTGACTAAGATCATCCCACTAGATTCCCTGTGTGGGGCATTTCCTTCCTGGGTGTCAATGTGGGCTCCTGTGCTGGGACGCATCCCCCCTGCCCCATTGAGACAGATCTTTCTTGAATTTCTTCTAAAATACCTTCTGCTGGAAATTTGTCACACTCCAAATATTTGTGGGTTCTGTCACTCCAAAAATCTATTCAGAAGCTTGATTTTGTATTGATTCTGAGGGAGGTCAGGAAGAACTCAGATAAAAACCTGTCTACTCTCTGCCATCTTGACTCTGCCCCCAATTTTTTTCTTTTTTCTATTTTGTGTTTAAGTTTAAAATAAAGAAAAAAGTCTGTATGTGTGAAGCTTTTTTAGCTTTAAGAAATAATTAGGGGACAGCTAGTTGGTGTCATGGATAGAGCACCAGCCCTGAAGTCAAGAGGCCCTGAGTTCAAATCTGACCTCAGTCACTTAACACTTCCTAACTCTGGGCAAGTCACTTAACCCCCATTGCCTCAGGAAAAAAAAGAAAGAAAGAAAGAAAAAAGAAATAATTAGGTAAATCAAATACATTTCTATCATATTAGTTTCAAATGTTTTCTAAATTAAAATGTTATCTTTGTTTTTTGTTATTCTTACTCTTGCAAGCTCCACATAAAAACACACAAACTAACCCTAATCATTATAATCATTGCTATAACAGGTATCATAGAAATGATAGATGGGGAAAATGCTGCTGAAGGTGATTAAATAACTTGGTCACTGTGATAATAAGCATCAAAAATAAGATTTGAAGCCAGATGCCCTAATATCAGAGCCAGCATGTTTTTGCCCATACCACCCTGTTCTCTTTGTTCTCACAATCCCACTCTTATCATTTTATGCTATATAATCCTTTCTGAAAATGTAAACTTACATGAACTATAGGATACCCTCTTCTCCCTTTCAAATAAAGCTTATCAATTCATTAGAATACATGTCAGATTTAGAGAATGCAATGCTGAGGACACAATACTTTGTTACTTTACAGAATTGCTATTGTTTTTGGTTCCATGATGACTCATCATATAGTTCAGACTTCTTTATATAGTCTTTATCCTTCCCTATTATTATGCCAACCATTCATTAACATATATATGCTCACAAATGGAACAGACTAATGTACAACATTTAGAGAAGTACTAAAAAGGAGAAATTAGAAAAATCCTTGATGGTTAAAATGACAATTTTATTAGAATAATATTTTTGTGCAATGAAGAGCTAAAGGAGGTATTTGTTCTTATATTTTCTTGGAGTCCAACACTGTATACTACCTTGTTTTCACAGAATTAATGATCATAAAGTTAATTAACTTTTAAAATATTCAGACTGTATCTTGTAGTGCAAGCTATTTGCAACAACTATAGATCAGAAGGCAGAAGCATAAATTAAAGGAAATTTGAATTGTACTGGAACAAATGAACTCACAATCCAATGTTAGATTATTAAAACCATAATTATCATATTCTGAATTTATTAATGATATTAATGTTTCTAGAGTGACTGGGAAAATCAGCATTCTTTATCCTCTTTTCTTTAAAAATATTAGTAATTGGACTCTACATATTTAATTTAATTTGCAAATGCCCCAAACATCACTATGAGTCAGTCCAAAATGAATAATTGCCAATTACTCTTATTATTTTTATCACAACTATTTATTTATTTAATGTAATGTTGCTAAATATAAAGGATACTATTTTATTTCATGTGAGCTCGAATCTTAGCACATGGGTGATTCATACACAAAACACTTCTTGTCTCATAGTGATTACACTCAGTCTTTTCCTACTTTTCCTCAGGGATTGAATAAACTGTATTGCTTTTCTTCCTATAGTTTCCACACTTTTTTCCTTTTTCTAGTCTATAATTTGGTGTCTTTCTTTTTATCATACATTTCCTTCCATTTTTCCCCTGGGAGAATACTTGACTTTATCTATAAGAATGATCCAAATCTATTTCTTTAACCATATCCTCACATCTCATCCCAATAATGTATCTTCTACTTATGCTAAATATTTCTATTTGGCTATCTCATTGCCATTTGAAATTCAACATGTACAAAATCAAGCTTATCATTTTCCTACTCAAATTAGCTCTTGTTCCCATATTATATGTTTCTGCCATTTATTCCACAGTAATGCTAATAACTCATTCTTGGACTTAGTTCTTGTTTGTTTGTCCTTTTATCCAGCAGGTAGCTGTCACCAAGTTCTATCTAATTTTCTCTAAAAACATCTTCCTTTTACTACAGCAAACAAATGAACTTCTCTTAATGTCCAATGAAATTCTGCCAAGTGTTTCAAACTCTCTGTTTTCTTTCCTTTCCTCCTCTGTTTCCCCACTTTCCTATACTTCTCAACATCTTCTGCTGCCCTTTACTGACCTAGGCAAATAATAGACATTTAAAATATGTTTTAAATGAATGTTAAGTGAAGATAAAACATGGTGATTTTTGTTTATACATCTTGGGTTTTATTCTTTCTTTTTACTGGCCATTAAAAATAATAGCTCAGATCTGTTTAGTGCTTTCAGGTGATAATCTTATTTGATCTTTGCAACCATCTTGTGAAGCAGGGAGTGCAAGCATCATTTCCCTATTTTACATTTGAGAAAACCAAGGTTCAGATAGAACTTCTATGACTTGCTTCTTGACCATATATTTAGTAAGTGATGGAACTATTCTTATAAATTGCTTGATTGACTGATTTACTTATACCTACATCTGCTTCTATTTCCATTATATCCAATGATAACAGGAAACCAATGAATTTTTTTAAGGAAAAGAATAACAATATGACCAATACTTATATCTTAGGAATATCATTTTAACAACTGCATGGAAGATATATTGGAGAAGAGAGACAATGGAATCAGGGAAACCAATAAGTCAGATGTGTAGTTGTGGTGAAAGAGTTAGCAATGAAAACTTGTGATAGAGTAGTGGTTATGGAAGGAGAAAGGAGACGAATATGTGAGATGCCAGGTAGGTAGATTTGCCAGGATCTTTTAGTTGTTTAGCCATTTTCAGTCATGTCCAACCCTCCATGACTCCATTTGGGATTTTCTTAGCAAAGATACAAGAATAGTTTGTCATTTCCTTCTTCAGATAATTTTTACAGATAAGGAAACTGAGGCAGTGTTAAGTGACTGACCCCAAGTCACACAGTTAATAAATGTCTGAGGCTAGTTTTGAACTCAGGAAGATGTATCTTTGGACCTGGAGCTCTTTCCACTGGTTAGCAAACTTCCCTGACAGGAAATGGAAACTAATTAAATATGAAGATGGAAAGGCAATAAAATGGGAATTGAGGATACCACAAAGATTGAAAACTTGGGTGTTGAAAAGATGGTGATGTCATGGAAACAAATAGGGATATCAGGAAGAGTATCTATTGCAAAAAATGATGAGGTTTATTATAGATATTTTGAAATCAAGATGACTATAAAATATATAGATGGGAGGTCCAGGATATACTCTTATGAATTAGAAATTAGATGCAGATAAAAGAGCAATGCTGGGGAACTACCCATACATATGTTATACAAATAAAAAGCTTTAATAAAAAAAATTAAAATAAAATAAAATGTGAAAAAAAGAAAAAGAAAAAAAAGAAATTAGATGCAGATAAATAGGATTCATCAGTATAAAGATTATAAATGAACATATGGGAACTATCTATCTCATTATATCTTTACAATCAAGATAATGTATTACATTAATAACTATCTATATTTTTTATTATTTTATAAGCAGAATATGTTTTAAGATTTTGTTTCCAAAACAAAACTATTAATGGTCATACCTAATATTATGCACTTCAAATTTCAAAACTATGTTTTTATTCCATAGTAGGGTTCTATTGAGTAATAGCCAGCACTTTCCAGGACTTATACTTTTAAACAGCACATAATATTTGGATTAAAATGGCAAAAAACACATCTTACTGCACAATAGAAATGTAAACAGTATGTATTCTTTAACTTGTTAATAGTTAAATGCATTTGTATTCATTAACTTGCAAATAGTTGTTCCATGCTGTGGATATTAGCTACAGATCAACATATATGGCCAAACAAAATGTCCCCTGTTTGAGAAAGCATGAGTCCTTCAGTAATTTTGAAAAGTCTCAATTAAATGTACATGTTAAAAACCTACATGTTGCCTACTTATGCAGATTTCTTTCCTCCAAAATTTAATTTCTTTCTGTTAACTACAAATAGTTCTTTAAAAAAATCATATGTAGCCTGTCACAAAAAAAAATCACTATTGAGTAGTCTTTGCTTGTATATTGTGATATTTCATGAATAAAGCCTGTAATGTTAGCATCCGATTTCTTTTTATAAAACCTAATTTCATTTTAAAAAAACAGAATCTGTAGCACAGGGGAAATGATAAAATCCTGAAAAGTCTCCTCAAAAGAATATAGTATAATTTTTTAATATTTTTAGGGTTTCTGAAAACATGTCACATACAATTCAGATTTTCATTAAGGAGAATTAAACCCAATTTCTTCTTGTGTTAGTAGAGAAGGAAGTCATTATTGGAAATTTAATTTATTTGTTAGCTATGCCATTAACAAATTTTGATTATGACACATCAAATAGTCCAGCTTTTCTGGAATAAACATTTTTAATATGCTCAGAAAACTACTCAAACTGTACATAACTATTTATTTACTTGACAAGGGCAGAGAGAAGTGGGAGACAATCAGGTTAAGTGACTCACCCAGAGTCATACAGCTAGTTAGTATCTGAGGTTGGATTTGAACTCAGGTTTTCCTAATTCTGATCAATGCAATAATGAACCCTAAGCCCAAAAGAATGAATATTAAACATGTTATCTCCTGTCACAGAGATGGTGAACTTATATGTAAAATAAAATAAAACAATAAAAATAGCAATACGCTTGCATTTTAGATATGGCTAAATGTGGATATTTGTTTTATTGAACTATGTAGTTCAGTATTGAAAACAAATTGTTTTTAAATTTTTTTAATGGGGAAAGTAGAAGAAGGGACAGGTTAATAAAAATAGCTTTTTTTGAAATTTCACAAATAAAATAATTTATTTGAAATATGGAAAATAATATGTTGTATTGGAATTTTGTCCCTGTTACACAAAATTCTAGAAACATATATGGGGGTCTTTCTCTCGGGGGGGTAGCCATGGTGGTGGAGATCAGACAGGAGTCTCTGTAACCTCCTCTAACCTCCCCTCAAACCAACAACATATGAAGCCTCTAGACTGATTCTGAAGCAAAAAAATCCACAATATCTGGAGAACAACACGATTCTAGAAGAAGATACTCTGGAAGAACCTCAAAACAGGTCTCTTTTAATTGGGCAGGGGGGTGGTCTACTGAACCCAGACTGCAGCACAGGGAGACCGGAGCAGGGAGCTGGAGCAGGGAGCTGAAACAGGAGTCCGAACAGGAGTGGGAGCATTGTGCTTTTCACAAACCTGGGAGTTTTCTGCAGGCCTCTTGGAAAAATCTGTCCTGGTGGAGGGCAGGTGGTTTGGAGGGTCTGCCTTTTGAGGGGGATAGATTGTGAACCACTGAACCCCTGATGAGCATCAGACCTAGCTGCCATTACACAGCACCTTAAAGCAATCAATCAATCAACAGGACTGATCAGCACCAGAAATAATTCAATCAGAGGAGCTGCCCAGCCCCTGACATAATTCAATCAGCAGAACTGCCCAGTTCCTGAAATAACTCAATCAGCAGAACTGCCCCAGGGCAAATTAAAGCAGCTGTCCCACCTTTGCCCTAAACAGACCTCACACCTTTAAAAAAAATGAATAAAAAACCAAAAAGAGCTCTCACCATAGACAACTTTTATGGAGAGAGGGAAGAACAGACCTCACATCCTGAGGCCCCTAAAGGTAAAGCAACTCCAGAAAAAGCCCCAAAGAGAGACATAAATTGGTCTCCATGTCACAAAGGCTTTCTTTGAAGATTGCATAAAAAATCTTAAAAGAGAGTTAGAAGAAACATGGGGAAACGAAATGAGATCACTGCAAAATAAAATAGAAAAAATGGAAAAAGAATGCAATGAACAAAAAAATGTAATTGGTCAATTGCAAAAGGAACTAAAAACAGTAACTGAAGAAAATAAGACATTAAAAATTAGAATCGAACACTTGGAAATTAATAACTCATCAAGACTTCGAGAATCACTCAAACAAAAACAAAAAAATGAAAAGATAGAGAAAAACATGAAATATCTCCTAGGAAAAACAACTGACTTGGAAAATAGATCTAGGAGAGACAATCTAAGGATTATAGGGCTTCCTGAAAGCCATGATGAAAAAAAAGAACCTAGACACTATCTTCCAGGAAATCATAAAAGAAAACTGCCCTGATATTTTAGACCCAGAAGGCAAAATACTCCTTGAAACAATCCACCGATCACCTCCTGAAAGAAACCCAAAAATTAAGTCCCCCAGAAATATCGTGGCTAAATTCCAGAACTATCATACCAAGGAAAAGATATTACAAGAAGCCAGAAAGAAACAATATAAATATCGGGGAGCTACAATTAGGATCACACAGAACCTAGCAGCTTCTACTTTGAAGGATCGAAGGGCCTGGAATCAGATATTCCTAAGGGCAAAGGAACTTGGATTACAGCCAAGAATAAGTTACCCAGCTGGAATGAGCATTATCTTCTACGGAAGAAGATGGTCATTCAATGATATAGGAGAATTTCACCTATTTCTACTGAAAAGACCAGAACTGAACAAAAAATTTGATCTACAAACAGAGAACACAAGAGAAACATAAAAAGGTAACAAGAAAAAAAAAA
>JAJPUD010031610.1:0-12429 GCA_023553655.1 Myrmecobius fasciatus | reverse complement strand
GTAGGGAAGGAAAATGGAGGCACCCTTGAACTCCTAGGGGATAACTTCCTTTTACCATATTAATGGAAAATTTCATTCAGCTTTTATATGAGCAATGAACCTCCCGTATTGTAAATCTCAGCTATAATAGAATCAGTACCATGTGATTTCTCACATAAAAAAAATCAAATGGCATTCAAGACTCTTCCTCAGTTGAAGTGATTTCAACATGACATAAATAGTCAATGGTTTCAGCATTGATTTATGGTAGTCTGTTAAGAACACTATAGACATTTTCAGCCCATCTGTCTAGGAGCATGTCCTTATCAATAGTCAATGTGAGTCCATTAGCAATGAATTGTTGAGATAAAGCATAAGATTTTGGTCCATAAATATTTTTGAAGGCTTTATAAAAAAATTTCAGATTGTCACTATGAGCACAAAATTAAATTTCATCTGCCTTCTTACTGAGCTATAGATTCTGTACTTTACTTTTAATAGAATTAAATGCTACCTCCTTAAAGATGGATGGACTACATTTCTGTTATATCCTGGAGAATTCTTGTTTTTTATTTTGCAGATTCCGAATTTCTCTTTCATTTTTGTAATATAAGTGAATGTTTATGAGAAATCTGACCCAAATGAGCAAATCACTGGTTTGCCCATTCTTTTTCTGGTCCCTTATTGCTAATTACATGTTGACTCAATTTTCCCTTTAACTTAACAATGAACTGTTTCCTCAGAGAAGTGCTCTAATTTGTTGACATAAATTAATCTGGTAATCATCAATAAATTTGATCGGTCCAGTACTCTGTATGCCATATTGTCTTCATTACTGTCACATACAATCGCAACGTCTATTAAATGCCAGTATGTGCTGTGAGTGTATTCTTAAGTCTATTGCATGTGTGTAAACAGAAGATGGTGTTGATTATGAGAAAATCTTAAGATGTGCAAGTCTTCAGTAGTAACTGGCCACTGCTGTTCTGTTTCCACCTCCATTCCTTCTAAAGACTCCTTGCCATATCTAGTAGTCTGAGCATACTCTAGAAATTAAAGTCACCCAAAATTTAAGCCTGTCCTATTTGGGCACATTAATGATAAGGATTTTGAGGTTCTCATGAATTGTTCTTTATCTCATTAGGGTTACTGATAATAGGAACATAGGAAATAATGATGTTGAAGTGTTTTTTTTTTGTCTTTCAAGTTACAATCACATTTTCAAGAGCCTATTTTTTTATTATTATTATTTGCTAAACATATGTATGGATAATTCTTCAACATTACCCTTACAAAGCTTTCTGTTACAAATTTTTCCTCCCTAATCCCTACCCCTCCCCTAGATGGCAGGAAGTCCACTACATGTTAATTATGTTAAAATACTTGAAAAATCAAATATATGTATATGCATTTCCACATTTATCATTGTTGTGCAAGAAAAATCGTATCTACACAGAAGACATATCAGATAAAGGAAACACAATGTAAGCAAACATCAATCAAGAGCATGAAAATGTTATATTGTGGTCCACATTTCACATCCCTCTCTCTGGGTGTATATGGCTTTCTTCAGTGAACAATTGGAAGTGTTTTGAAACATTTCATTGTTGAAGAGAGCCATGTCCATCAGAATTGATCGTCATATAGTATTGTTGTTGCTGTGTATAATGATCTCCTGGTTCTGCTCACTTCCCTCAGCACCAGTTCATGTAATTCTCTCCATGCCTCTCTGAAATCGTCCTGCAGGTCATTTCTTACAGAACAATAATATTCCATAATATTTATATACCATAATTTATTCAGCCATTCTTCAATTGATGGGCATCCATTAAGTTTCCAGTTTCTAGCCACTATAAAAAGGGCTGCCACAAACATTCATACACATGTGGGGCCCTTTCCTTCCTTTATGATTTCTTTGGGATATAAGCCCAATAGAAATGCTGCTGGGTCAAAGGGTATGCACAGTTCGATAACTTTTTGAGCATAGCTCCAAATTGCTCTCCAGAATGGCTGAATCTGCACACAGCTCCACCAACAATGCATCAGTGTCCCAGCCTTCCCACATCCCCTCCAACATCTGTCATTATCAAGAGCCTATTGTTGACTCTTTAGTTGACATGCAAATGTATTAGCTAAATTAGTTTCTATAGCAAAATCTACACCAGCTTCACAGTACTTTCTTTCACTGTGGCCATTCCAGAAATATGTGTTCAACTTCGATAAGCTGGCCTTCATTTATCAGCTTTGTTTCACTCAGGGCTGCTATTTGGTTGAGACACCCATTGAGTTCTTTTGCATCAAGATGTATTCATCTTTCATGTTTTCTGCATTTTGTGTTGTCTCTAAGTGTGTGTACAATCCATGCAAGAGTGGTGAATAGAATCAATTTTGCAGAAATGTTTTGTAGGGTTTTTTTGCATGTCTTTTGATAGCAGGATGGGATCCCTGCCTGCCACAGTAATCAGGCCAGAATTGAATAAGCAAACAATTTCTAGGATACCTTTTCTAGCCCCTTCTTCACACCAGGAAGGTGAACAATGTGATGCTTAAATGGCTCCTCAAGCACCTAGGGGACTGTCAATTCCCATGCTGCTTCCAGTGAGAAGGAAACTCTATTTTTTCTGTGTTCAGTGTTGATATTATAACTCCTAGTGTTTCACGCCTGTTGTTTCATCACTTGTTTATCACTACAGGATTTAAACATAGGTAGAAACAGTAAAGTGGTAAAGGTGATGTCTTTCAATTTATATGTAGATTGGATTTAAGTGAGGCAAAGCTGTATGAAGTTGTCAGTTTCACACTCTCATCCAGAGTCATCAATGTCCAATGACTGAACAGAAACAAGTAGTGATGGCTCAAAATGCAAGAAAGGATCTTAATAATTTATGTGTCTAACAAAGCTCTACACACTCCATAATGTCCTCTTCATCTGCCTTCATGACCACTGGAACAAATTGTTCTCATCCACCCATTGCACCAGAGAAAATCTTCACAAACTCAGTGTAGACACCCTCTCTAATTTACCAAACTACTTTAGACTCTTCACTTATCCTCCAGTTGGTTTACGCCATCTGCAAAAATGATATCTGTGGTCCCTGTGCATGCTATAATGTCTTGGAGCACTGGTGAGAGTTAAGTGGATATGGTGGACATCAAATGTGGAAAACATCAATGAAAAGTTCTCATTAGCCCTTATATCACAGGTACCAGTCTTCCCTGAACATACCTACCTACCTGAGATGGAATAAGCTCATAGGAAAGAATAGGATAAAGGGATGGAAAAAACTGAAAAATGAAAATACACAGTTACCATAACTGAAAAAAAATTAACTGTGTTTCTCACATACAGACCTCATTTCTCAAATATATAGGGAACTTACTCAAAATTTAAAAATAAGAACAATTCCCCCATTGATAAATAGTTAAAATACATGGAGAAAATATTTTCAAATAAAGTTATGTAAGCTGTTTATAAACATGAATAAATGGTCTAAAATCAATATTTATTAGATAAATGAAAATTTAAACAGATCTAAAGAATCACTGCACATGTACCAATTTGACTAATATAAGAGAAAAGGAAAATTACAAATATTAAATGTGTATAAATGAAGTCAATATTGCACTTTTGGTAGAGTTGTGAATGGATTCAACCATTCAGGAAAATAATTTAGAGATATATCCAAAGGGACCAGAAAACCATGCATACTCTTTTACTTAGGAATAGTACTACTAGGTCTGCATTCCAAAGAGATTAAAAATAAATACAACACCTGTATGCAGAAAAAAATTTATACCAACTCTTTTAATGGTGACAAAAAATTAGAAGTTTAGGGGATGTCCATAAGTGGGAGAAAGCATAGAGGTTTTATAATATAATTATTATGGAATATTGTACTTCAAGAAATGAGCTGGATGATATCAGAAAAATCTGAATAGATTTGCATGAACTGATTCAAATTAATATGAGAAGTGAGATATCTTTGTGCACATCAGTATTTGAAAAGGATCAATTGTGAATAACTCAGTCATTCTCAGCAATACAATGAGCCAAGACAATTCTGAGGGACTCAAGATGAAATATCTCCAGAGAAAGAACTGATAAGAATGCAGATCAAAGTATACATTTTAAACTTTTAAAATTCTTTTTATCTGTGTTTTCTTTCAAACTTGACTTAGACAGAAATATGTTTTCTATGATTGCACCAGTATAACATATGAATTGCCTTTTTCTTGATATTGAAAGAGCTGTAACGAGGGAGAAAATTTGTATGTAACTCAGTTTTAAAAATTAATGTTAAAATTGTATTTACATGTAATTGAAAAAATAAAATATTAGGTAAATATATTAAAATTAAAATTAAATTTTCATAAAATCTAATATTATTTTTGGCTAAAAACAAGAAGAATTTATATAGTGTTTTAAGGTTTGTAAAGTGTTTTGCAAATATTTAATTACTTTTTCTTCATAACAACCCTTTGAGTTAGGTATTATTTTTATCCCCTTTTAAAGAAGAGGAAACCAAGCAGTGGTCATGTTTTATCCCCTGAACTACATAACAGTTGTAAAAAGTTGGTTATATCAGGAAAGATCTACAGAAATGAAATTCCCTCTAATACTCTTCACTGCCCAAAAGTTCAGATATTTTATAGAATTATATACTATTTTGTTAAACTGTATCAGTACAATATCTGTAAACATAACATTTATAGTCAATTTGTCATTGAATTTCTATAAGAATAAGTGCTTTCCACAATTCTTTCCACAAACATTGGCTCATTTCACAACTCCACCAACAATGCACTAGTGTCCCAATCTTTCCACATCCTTTCCCTCATATTTATCATTATCCTTTCTTCTCATCTTAGCCAATCTGAGAGATATGTAGTGACACCTCAAATTAATTTTAATTTGCATTTCTCTAATCAATAGTGATTTAGAGAATTTTTTTCATATAATTATAAATGGCTTTTATTTCATCATCTGAAAATAGTCTTCATATTCTTTGACCATTTATCAAATGGGGAATGATGTGTTTTCCCAAAGATTAATTTTTGCAGAAGTTTAGCAGTGAACTTTACAAAGTATCATGTTCTTTTTTTCCTGAACTTTAAATATGAGAAAGTGATTACATAAAAATACACTTTGGTAAAAATTGGTAACTAGTTAAATAGAAATATTACTAATGTTTTAAATCAGCATTGAAGAAGTGTTCCTGGTGAGTTCCCCAGAGGTCTATGACAGTTCTCTGCTGTTTAACCTTTTTAATCAATGATATAAATAAACATATAGGTGGAACAATCATCAAATTTGCAGATGAAGCTAAACAAAAGTAAAGTGTCCTTCAATGGTAATAATGTGTTACTTGTAGAGTTTCTATCAAGGGTGGATTTGGGGTATGTTTGAAGGGAGATTCTTATTCAGATATGGATAATTCTATAAGATTGCTAAAGTTTTTCTCATTCTGAAGCTATTCCTATAATTCTGTGAAAAAATTTTAAAGGGGTAAGAAAGACTAGATAGTATCTCTAAAGGAGAGAACTAAGAAAGCTACTTGAAAATGAAGAAATACATTGTGATTCATTAGAAGAAAAAATCTAACATTCATAGTGTCAAAAATTTGAATTGACTTGATTAAAAATTATTTCACTAACTCACAATAAGGCATGTTCAAGCAGAGTAATAATATGATAAAATGATTTTTGCACCAGTTGTCAACTTGTCATAAATTACTTCCAAGGTATCTCTATTACTAAATCAACATCTGTCTTGGAATTCTGCCTTTTTTATCTGAATACTCTTTGGATCATCTGGGACTTTGAACCTTGTAGTAGTTTCAAAATTCTACCAGACTGAACTCAGCATGTTAACTGAAGTTAGAGTAAATCCATGGGGGAGCCTATTTTTAACGTATGGTCATGTTTCAAAACTTTTCTCACAATCAAACCAAGTAAAGATTATAACTGAATCTGTGAGAAGAATCATAAAATTGAACAAGACTGTATCCTGTAGTGTATCTCACTCTCTATTTTACAGATGAGGAAACTAAAGTTTAAAGGGGTGAACTTATTTTTTTTTTCAAAAATCATATAGGAAACTAGGATTGAGCCATATCCCTTTTTGTTGCTATCCAGTTGATATTTCAGGGGATGATTGAAACATGTATTAGACTACCTGTCATTTAGGGGTGGGGGTGGGGGGAAGGAGGGGAAAAATTTTGCAAAGAATGCATGTATGTAGAAAAATCACTCATGTTCTGTAAATAAAAAGCTTTAATAAAAAAAGAGAGTAACTGATGGGTCTCAAACTTATAAAGTGAATTAAGGGGCTGTCTACACCAAGCACAGAAAAGACATATCAAGGTGTAATAGGAACATAAGAATAATTCAGTCCAAGGAACATAAAAGTGAAGAAGCTGGTGCTATATAGAGTGTTTAGGGCTTGATCAGGCATTGAAAATGTCAGTCATTCACAGCATCCAAGGATATCAACATTTATCCCGACTTTTGACTTGCTTCTGCATTTCAGTGACTCTAGAAGAAAGATTGAAGAAGACATTGTACAAATCTGCTTTATTTAAATCCAATTCACCCATGAGTGAGGAAATTTTTGAAATAAAGTAAAACCAAAAAAATAAACATAAAATATAGCAAGAATATCACTTCCATGATGTTAGACTTCATCACAGAAATATTTCTTCTGCCTATCACTACTTCTCCCTCAAAGAGTCAACAGACCTATCTTTCAGCAAGCTAATCCATCAAAGGAGAAACCAAACCTAATTTTCTAATTTAGGCACAGAAAAGGTCATTGAGAGGTGAACAATACTCTTTGTAGCAGAGCTCTGCTTGCAATTTATACATTTATTATCCATTTCTTTATAATATATAATTAAACCTGCTTGCTGTTTCAACACCTTATCTTACCCTGCAATTCCCAATGCAAATTCCTATCCCATATAATCTCTTAAAAGCTGTCTGCTATATGATAGTGATAAAACTATAGAAACAGAGTTCACAGACAAGATCAAATTTTGACTCTGATGCTCCCTAGGTATTTGACCTTGACCTAGCTGGGTATTGGAGCAAACTCCAACTCACAAAAACTCAGTAAATTTTGAGTGGGAGCATTTATACCTCTGAAATTTGCAAATACTAAAAATCAGAACTGATTTATTATTTCATTGATTGTAGAACTGAGAAAATGATTGAATAATTATTAATAATTTGAAATTTGAAAGTGTATAATATGTGAATTTTCTCTTTTATATATATTTACCATTAAATTATTTGTTTTTTAAAATTAAGATATTTACCTTTTTAAATTATTATCATTAATGTCCTTTAAAAATGTAACATTTTGTGAATCTGTTACATGACAAAATTAATCTTTTGTTCCCCATCCTACCCATCTAAAATTATTTTGTGGTACCCTGGCTTTGTCTACTGTGTCTGCCACATGCTCAGCATCGGTTATTGTACTTCCTTTACACCTCTCAGCTATTCTGTGATTTCTGTGATTTGACCCATCACCTTTACACTGAACTTTCCTTATTCATGGAATATCCATAGAATTGAGTTTGGGCAAAACAAAGAGTTTTTATTTATTTATTTTTAATTTTTTTTTACCCTGGGTCACAAGTTTAACTGCATATATTTCTAACTGTTGTAATGAATGAAAACTACATTCTCCTTGTTTATTGAAACTGCTCATTGGTGTCCTCTGATATTATAGGTTCTCTTGGGAATATACACACTTATTTTGGTTGGCTGTTACACTTTCCCCTGAAGCTATTTTTCTCCTTAACCATTAAGGTTATGGCCATTAGCACAAATTTACACAAAACAGTTATCAAAACTGAACCTCCTTCAGCAGGTACCTAGGATCCTAGAATTTAGTTTATAGCTATATTTAAATTTTTAAATTTATATAGTTTTATTTAGATTAGTTTTTACTGTGTGTGTGTGTATGTGTGTGTGTGTACTTTCTATCTTATTCATTTACCTCCACAGCCACTTAGTATACTATATAGAGTTGCATCCAAATTTTAGAAGAGTCTATATTCAGTCTAAGATACTTATTAGTTGTATCAATCTGTGTGATCACTTAACCTCTGTTAGAATCGATTTTAGCTGCAAAATGGGGATAATGATAGCACTAACCTCAGAGTTATTATGGGGATAAAATGAGATAATATTTGTCAAACTATTAGGATAGTGTCTAGAAAATTTTAGGCAATTAATAAATATTTATTCCCTTTGACAAATTGCTACTATCACACATAGATATTTCACAGCAGGATTCTAAAACATTTCATTTCTTCACATCTTCCTTTGTCTGTTTGCACAGAACTAAGGCATTAATTGTGTGTTTACAAAATTTCATCCATAAACAGCATAGAATAATGTCATGTGTATATTTTTCAAGATAAATAAGAATTTGGATCTCTTTGAGACAATTTTTTTAAAAACTGAGAAAATCATTTGGAGGTTTTTTCTTCATTCTATAACTGCTATTAGCAACTCTAAACATTTAGTCAATTAAATGATATTACAGTCTGCTTTATGACACATTACTTTTTTAGTTGATAAAAAAATAAGAAAATAAATAATATCTGGAATCACAGAATTTCAGATGAAAAAAGAAATTAGAAGAAATGTAGCAAAATCTCTTCCTTTTTAAAATTAGGAAACTTTTGTATAGAAAAAAAATGATTTATTCATCAATAGAAGATCAAAGAATGACCAAAGAGAAGGTATCCTCTTATGTACATACAATAATATGAACATAGGACAATATATTTAGAGCTATGAGACAATTCAGAACAATCTATTTATTCTAAGCCCTTCATTTTAGAAATAAAGAAACTGAGACTCGTGGAAATTAAATGGCCTCCCAAAGGTAAGAAAGATATATGATAGGCAGCACAACTGAAATTTGAAAGTAGGGATTCAACATCTGAATTTTTTCTGTACCCTCAAAAAGTTTACAATCTAGTAAATGAGATATAGTCAGTATATAAAATATTTTTTATTAATATTAGCATATTGTGAGTCAAAGTAGTCTGAGAATTTTTTTTCCTTAAGGTATCTATACATGAAAAACCTAGCAAATTTTCTGTCCAGATAATGCATATTCTATATGGAATGCCTGGAGCAATAATAGTAATAAGATTTTAAGCCCACCACTGATGCAGAAGCCTGAAGAAACCCTCTGAAAAAGTTCAGAAACAATCCCAGATGCATTCCAATAGTTTCAAAAGAATCTACTTGAAAAGTTGTCTAATGTGTCTTCAAATATTAATTTTGATGTGGTTAACATGTAAAATATATAGCCATAGATTATTTTCAGTGGAAACCCCAAAGATGAAAGTGATCACTGCAACCCATATATAGAATATCAACGGCATAAATATATACTTTCTTTTCTTCATGCAAGGACAAATCTGTTATTTTGGACTGTAAAATGTGCAATATAAATACATATATACATACATACAAACATATATATATATATATACATATATATATATGGGGGGGTATAATGCACGTCTCTACATAGCCCTTCCACACAGATACATAACTTACATACATATATATATACACATATATGTATATATATATATATATCCATATGTATCTATCCACCATAAAGTATTTTAAAGACCTCAATATAAGCTCTGCATCTTCTACAATTCTATCTCATAAATCATAAGGTCAAGGAAGTGTCTGAAAAGATAAAACCACACCTTCAAAGTTTTCTATATTGAATGCATAAAAAAATCATTTCTTCTACCATGAAATTTCAACTTACTTATTCACAGTACATCACCTTCAAAGACCAACCTAGCAAAAGAATTTTCAGTGAATAATTTATAAGTCCAAAGTAAAACCAGTGGTGCTATCCAATGTATATAAATTCTCTCTCTAAGTACAAAGGACTCAGACAACACATCAAAGTAAGAAAACAAGCAAGCATAAAGCCCTAAGTTTGCATTCCCTTAAACAAAGTTCTTTTTAAGAAGTGTACAGATTTTGTACATAGAAACATGATAAACTTGTAAATAAGATGTTTTGTTCTTTGAATTTGTTTTTACTGTTTGGGGGCAAATCTAATCAGACTTTTCTGTTGCTTAATTAAGCTTTAGTGGGTTTCTGAAAGAACTAATTATTTAATACTTCCATATATCTTTTTAGTGATAGGTAGCATTTACATAATGTATAAACATTTTAAATTATACATAGCATATAAACACTTTATATAAGTAGCAAGACCTCCTATATTTTACACACATACACACACACATACACACAGAAAGAGAGAGAGACCACACCCTGCCACAAGACTTTGAGTCCCTTGCATTTTTCCAAGTTCATGATGGTGACTTTTGTGGTTAACAGGTACCAAAAGGTTTTGCTCAAGACTCTATCTAGAGTATTCTTTAACAAATGAAGCTGGATTTGATACTTGAGAATTTAAGTAAAGGTCACTTAGTGAAGATGATATTTTAAATGAAGTGAAGAACATTATATTAATTTGCCTCACTGATGACATCCATACGGCATGGATGACCTCATCAAATATCTCAAGTATTAAGCACTGTCTGTTTCTCATCTAGCAGGAAGATTATACAACTAGAATTACATAAGGGAAACAATGTTAAAAATAATAATCAGTACTAGACCCTTTGTGGTACCAAGTCATATTCCATCCCATAGAAGAAAATATAGGGAGCACTAGTTCTTAAATTTGCTCTCAGATAAGATGATTCAATTCAATCCAATGAATTAACCATTTATTAAATGTCTATTATGTGCTAGGCATTGTACTAAGATCTGGGAATAGTATTAATTGAGAGAGAGTCAGACAGACAGAGAAAGAAATAGAGAGAGAGACGGGGGGGATAGGAGGAGGGAAGGAGAAAGAAAGAGAGGAAGAAAGGAGGGAGGCAGAGAGTGTCCCTGCACTTAAAAAGTCTGCATTATAATGGAGGGAGACAAAACACACTATAAGGGAAGGCAATCCACAAGGCTGCACAACATAGTTTCATCTTTTTAAAAAAAATACTTTACAGAGATAGAAAAACAATAACAAAGTTAATATGGAAGAACAAAAGGTCAAGAATTTCAGGGGAATTAATGAAAAAAAATGCAAACAAAGGTGGCCTAGCTGTATCAGACCTAAAACTATATTATAAAGCAGTAGTCATAAAATCCATTTGGTATTGACTAAGAAATAAAGTAGGTGATCAGTGCAATAGGTTAGGTTCAAAAGACACACTAATCAATGACTATGATAATCTTCTGCTTGATAAACTCAAAGAGCCACCTTCTAGGAAAAGAACTCACCTTTTGTCAAAAATACAACCAAAATTGGAAGATAGTATGGCAGAAATTAGGCACTGGTCAACACCTAACACCCTTTACCAAGAGAAGGTCAAAATACATTCATGATTTAGACATAAAGGGTGATCTTATAAGTAACTTAGGAGATCAAGAGATAGTCAACCTCTCAGTTCAGTGGAGAAGGAAGGAATTTGTGGCTAAAGAAGAACAAGATAACATTATGAAATTTGAAATACATAATTTTGATTATATTAAATTTTGAAAGTTTTTTATACACACCAATGCAGACAAGATTGGAAGGGAAACCAAAACCTGCAAAAAATGATAAAAGCCTCATTTCTAAAATGCATTGAGAATTTGTTCAAATTTATAAGAATACAAGGCATTCTTCACCTGATAAATGGTCAAAGGGTATGGACCTACAATTCCAGATGAAGAAATTAAAATCATTTCTAGCCATGTGAAAAAAAAATATTGCAAATCAATATTAATCAGAGAAATGCAAATTTAAGGCAAGTGTGAGGTACTACAACAAATCTCTCAGATTGACTAAGATGACAGGAAATGATAATGATAAATGTTGAAGGGGATGTGGGAAAACTAGGACAATAATATTTTGTAGGTGGAGTTGTGAATTGATCCAACCATTCTGGAGTGCCCAGAGGGCTATATGCCCAAAGGGCTATAAAACTTTGCATACCCTTTGATCCTACAGGCTATCTACTGAGTGTGTATCCTAAAGAGATAATAGAAAAGGGAAAAGGACCACATGTGTAAAAATATTTGTAGCAACCCTTTTTGTAATGGCAAAAAACTGGAAACTGAGTGGATGACCATCAGAGAATTGCTGAATAAGTTATGATACATGTATATTATGAAACATTTTTGTTCAATAAGAAATTATTGGCAGGATAATTTCAGAAAGGCCTGGAGAGACTTACATGAACTAATGCAAAGTGAAATGATGAAAGGAAAAAATGTCTAAGGAAAACAATTTCTTAAACAGTAGAATTAACCAAAGGAAAAAAAAAGTTATACAAAAAGTAAGTGAAGAAAATTACACATTCAAAAACTAGAACAGGGCAAATGGAAGCTAATGACTGT
>JAJPUD010031608.1:83-12430 GCA_023553655.1 Myrmecobius fasciatus | reverse complement strand
TGTGTGTGTGTGTGTGTGTGTGTGTGTGTGTGTGTGTGTTTGTGTGAACAAGAGAGGTGGAGAGATGAGAGATGGCGAGGGCTGTCACAGTCCTGGGAGGCTTGAAAAGCCAAACAGAGGATTTTATGTTTGATCTTGGAAGGGATCTGTTTCAGGGCCTCCCAGGGGTTACTAGAGCTTTTCTTGGCCAATGTCTTCTGTCAGTGATGGAGCTTACCATGCTGACATGGAGATGGACAGAAGCCTGAACTTGGGACCAAAATCCTGCCTTAGGAAATGAGTGATCACAGGGGTGACTCTGGACAAGTGGATTATCTTCTCTGAGCCCAAGTTTGCCCATGTCTGAAGTGGGGATTATAATAGGAGCTACCAGAACTTTCTGGATCAGGTTTGCCCATGGATCGGGAAATGGCTAACACGTTTTTTTGTTTTGTTTTGTTTTTGTTTTTATAAATATAATGGACCTTTATTGCAGTACTATCAGTAATGATTTTGAAGGATAAAAATAGGAAGAGAAACACTGAAAGTCTCATATGGACTGATTTAAAGTGAAGTGAGCAGAACCACAGAAACAATATACTTAATGATTAAAACGATGTGATTGGAAAGAACAAAAAATAATCAAAACTGGAGGCTGTGAAAATATAATAACCAAGTCAGGTTCCCAAAGAGAGATGCTCAAGTCCCTTTATTCAATCCAGAGGCAGAATATTGTCTTCAATAACACCCTGGACTGGATTGTTATTTGCTAAAAAAAAAATAAATAAATAAAATTTTAAAAAAAAGTTTTTTTCCCCTCTTTGGTAGTCTTTGTTATAATGGAGAGCTCTCTGGAAGAGAATATAAAAAGGGTGGTACTTGGAAATGGAGGGGATTTAACAACAAACAAAAAACAAAAAAAAATTTTTTTGTAAAAAATCGCACCTATCTCACAAACTATTATGAAAATCACATGAGATAAAGCATGTAAAGCTAGGTATTATACTAATAATGACCTGAGGTGCCAGAGATGTATGAATTTCTGGCTGAAGGGTGAAGGTTATAAACTTGTTTATAAATTATAATTATAAGAAGCAATATGAAACATTGGATTCATTTATGAATACTTGTATATTGGAACCACTAATATAACTTCTATTTGTGGTCATTTCCTTCTTAGAGGAAATAAAAGCATGTAGTGAGTATAAGGTATTGTATATTAAGGATTGCATATTGTGTTGGGTTTTCTTTCTTCCTTTGGTTCTTTCCTTCTTAAAGATATCTTCTTCTATGTCTTATCTTACCTATTAAAAGTTCAATAGGTCCCCAATCTGTAAGGTTTTCAAGAAGCCTTACTTTATAGGGGATGGCCTGACACCATTGTAAAATAAAAGCACCTTCTACAAGACATTACCCAGGGTCACTGTTGGTGCCTGCCCTTGCCAAGTCATCAACCACACTAACATAGCATCCATCTCCCAAGGTTTGTAGGACTGGATCAAAGGCATTCATAGTTGAATCATTAAGAAAATTGTCCGTCACGGTCAGCCAATTCTGGAAACAACAATCTGCCTTTAAGACCAATAGGTTTGTTTACTGTGGCCAAGGCCAGCAGCCCAAAAGAACCAACATAATCCCAGAAGATCTGATATTTGCATGCAAGGCATTCAGCTCTCTCCAAACTTTGCAACCAGAATAAAGTGAATCTAACTTAATATGAGAAGGAAATTTTTGTTCTATAAAAGCAAGAATTATCCAACTTCAAGTTGAACAGCTGCTAGAGAAGACTGCTATAGTTGATTCACTGTTCTTTCCAGAGATGTGAGACATAAAGACTCATCTGAAGTGTGGCAGGAACACTGGAGGCAGGCTTATTTCAGTCCCCTTTTCCTTAATCTTGGGACATAGAAA
Source organism: Myrmecobius fasciatus (assembly GCA_023553655.1). Taxonomy (NCBI): domain Eukaryota; kingdom Metazoa; phylum Chordata; class Mammalia; order Dasyuromorphia; family Myrmecobiidae; genus Myrmecobius; species Myrmecobius fasciatus. Next base: position 10,540 of record JAJPUD010031608.1, on the reverse strand, counting down.
AGGGATTTGATTTATTCTGTTTGGCAAAAAGAGCAACAGGGGAAAATTATAGAAAGGTAAATTTAGGTATGATATTGGGAGAAAAGGTACTTCACAATGAGCACTGTCCAAAAAAGGGATGGGTATCTTGGTAAGAGTTCCCCACTTAGAAGTCTTCCTGCTAAGGTTCTAGAGTCACTTAGCAGGCATGTTTTCATGGAGATTCCTTTCCTGTATGTATGGGCTAGACTAGGGGGTCACTAAGAACCCCTTCCAATTCTCTAATTCCATGTTTCTTTGATTCTAGAATGGTATAAGGACTCCCACATCTTGTGAAGATGGAGTGTGATGGGCAGAGATGTAAGTCATGGAAGTCAATTAGGAAGTAACTCCAATAGTCCAGGGAAGGGGTGAGGATGAGAGAGACTGAAGCAAAGTAATGCTTGTGTGAATAGAGAGAGGAGGCTGGAGGAGAGAGGCTGGTTGTGGGAATAGAGGGAGGAGGAAGGAGATGAGAAGTAGTGCAGAGGTACAAAATTTTCCAAGAGATAGGATGTGCAAGATGAGGGAAGTTAAGGAGTTGTTAACACCAAACTTTTGAACATAGGAGCCTAGAATAACATGAATGTATGGGGAGAAAATAATGAGTTCAGTTTGGGGATCGCTCAGTAGAGTGATGTCGTCATGGACATGAAAGTTGTTCTCATTAAGATGACTACCTTCCTCCCCCAAGGAAGACCTTCCATTCTGGTGATTAGACCTTCTCTCATCTTAATTCTAACTAGGTTTGTCAACAAATTTTACATTAGTGAACTGCTCTTTTCACGCAACTAAAGACTTACCTTTCTGTGGCAAATGGGCAGAGAGGGAACAACCAGAAGGAATTCCCAGAGGGTTTGCTTTGGTTCTGTGCAGGAAAACTGCTTGAAGTTCTTGCTAGCTCCAAGGAGAATGGGTTGGCTTTGCTCTCCATCAAGGGGGCTCTTATGGTAGAAATGAGAGACTCTGTGCTTTGGGGCTTCTTGCTCATATGCAGATTGTGCCAGATGACTCTCAGAGTCCATGCTCTCATCCCCTGCATCTCATCCCCACAGACAGAATATAGAAGGGAGGTTGTGGAAGTGTCCATCTCCCCAAGTGGATATTGGCAACTCTCAAGTGATGAGAAAAGTCATCAAGCTGTCCTTAGCTTCGAACTTCATCATTCCGGCCGGCACTCCTGGGCACATCAAAGACAGAAATCCCTTCCCCCTCACACAGAGCAGTAGATTAACAGCATCACTTTGAGGGATCACAACAAACTGGAAGCAATATGAGCAGCATTATTATATTATAATATTAATTAGGGGGCAGCTGAGCACATGGTGGACGATTATATCTTATGAAATGATACCTCTAGGGGATTCCTAGAAATATAGGGTGACTTCAGTGAAGTAAAGCAAAGGACGGTAAGTGGAGCCAATCACACAATAAATAGCGGACCACAGTCATGTAAGTGCAAAGAAACCAAGCAAAATGTGGATTCGTTGAGGGTAACACATTGGACCCCATAGGAGAAAGGAGGAAGAACCTCCCTTTTTTAAGGAGAAGGGAGTAACCTACTCTCTAGATACTTATATCAAAAGATGCAGCAGCTTTTTTTTGTGATGACAACAAACTGGAAAATAAGGGAATGGTCATCAATTAGGGAATGATAAAACAAATTATTCTATATAACGGAATAGTTTTAAGCTATAATAAATTAAGGGAAAATAGATTAAAAGAAGAAGAACCACATGAGCTGATGCAGAGAAAAGTGAGTCAAACTAGGAGAACAATAGATATGCTAATATCAATGTTATAAAAATGAATGGTTCTGGAAGATTTAGGAACAATGATCAGCTGCTTTGGGAGAACTAAGAAAAAAGCTGCCCACTTCCCAACAGAGATAATGGATTCATATGAGGACTAGAGATGCATTTTGGATCATGAGCAATGTAGGGCTATATTTTGCTTGAGCTTGATCACGTACTACAAGGGTTTCTTTCTTTCGCTTGTTCTTCCAGTTTTCTTTTCTTTCTTTTCTTCAGTGAGGCGAGAGAAGTAGGAGAGAGAGAAAATGAATGTTTGCTCATGAAAACTAGAATAATACTTTTAAAAATAAAACAAAAGATATCAATAGAATGTTTCTTCCCAGATCCTCTTTATCTCAATGGGAAATTCTGTGCTTTCTTTCTGACTGGGATTCCGCCTCTGTGGCCCTGGGCAGGAGTTGTCTTTATGCTCCCTGGTGCCATAGTGGGTCCTGTCCTTTGCCACCCTGCCTCGGTTCCAGGTTGGTGTCCCCAGTGCCCTGTAATGGACGGGCCCGGCAGCAGCCCAACCCCGGTGCTCTCTCCTTCGGCAATGTCCAGCAGGTCCTGGACTCTGCACAGCTAAGTTTCCTAAGGCAGAGGTTTGAAATCTTGCTTTTTCTTTTGTTTTGTTTTGAATATTTTGATAACTTCATTTCCATATACTTGCTTTCTCTTGTCATCTCATATATTCTAGTCTCTAAATTTGAAAACAGAATTCTGGGCAAGTTGTCCCACGACCTCAGCAGGCAGAGGGCTACGTAACACAATCAAGGAGGAGAACCTGCACCCAAAGGAGCCAGCTTAGATCAGCTCCTCCCTCCCCGGGGAAGGGGAGGGGCAGTAAGTAGTGCTGTGGGAGTGGGAGATGCTCCTTGCCTTCAGCAAAGTCCCAAATAAGCTGGAGTTGAGCTGGGCTGGAAAGGGGCTCACCCAGAGATTTCTATGGAGACCCTGGGGCCACAATAAGGATGAGAGGAGATGAAGGAGATAGATCAAAGAAACCCGCCAACAAGGCAGAAGCGGGCTGTCCAAAAGAGGGGAGAGCTGACTGGGCAGGCCCAGGCTGCTTGGGATGGGAGCTGTTCTCTGACACAGCTTGTCCTGGGGGAACTTGGCAGTGCAGCCCAGCTGCCTGGCGGTGCCCATGGAAGGGAGAGACTTCCTTCGGCCGTTATCACACCGCTTTCTGTTCAGAATTACTGAGCTGGGCTGGTTTTTAAAAAAGGCCGCTTAATCGAGGGGTTTCTCTGTTTTCTAAAATACAATCCGAAACAATGACAGATGAACTGGGACTTGACAAAGGGAGGGGACAGCCAAAACCCCCGGCCCCACGAGCCCATCCCGTCCAAGACAGAGAAAGGAGCATGGGAGCATTTTCTGCAGCTCCCAAGGGCTGCAATTTCAAACACCCAATTCTCCCCAGGAGGCAGCGGCGGACACGATTTAGCACATTTTCTCCCTTGCTCTAATAGTGTTTACGCAGGCCCATTTTAGAACAGCTACAAGGCAAGCCGAGGTGGTAACGTCCCCTATGACACGGACCCTGTTGGGTCTGATTGCCTTGAAAAATGGAGTCGTCTGACAACAAATGGGGCCTTTGTAAAAACTCCCAAATGCAGAAGGGAGCTCAGAATAGTCCTAGAGATTGAGCCCGCACCCACGTGGGCGAGAGCAGTGCCAGGCGCGTGACAAAAATGGCATCTCGGGCCAGGCTGTGCCCGCTTAACCCAGGGGCCCTCCTCGCCCAGCCCTCATCCAGGGGAGTGGGCGCCGGCTGGACCACAGCCATTGCTGCATCCCAAAGGACTGGAGAAATCCAATATTCTGAGCCTGGCGTCCCACGGCAAGCGGCTGCCCCATGTCTTCTCCTTGTTGCGAATCGCTACCAACATCAAGGCTTAGGAACTAGCCCCTGAGCACAATAACTCTAGGATCAGCAAGCTCCTGGCAGGGACGAGTCTCCTTCCTCCATCTCCAGGATGGGCTTCATTTCGCCAGCACAAGAAGGAAAGGGAAGGGCACTTTTTAATGACGTCTCTAGTCTTCCTCATTTCCCCATCTCGGGATTTAATCATTTTTACTCCAGCAAAATTCTTTCTTTTGTTTAACTGGTTACACACTGGCGTGCTTTCCCACATAAGTGCATGCTCACACACACAACACACAGGCACACACACACACTCCTGTTTCATTGCCTCCTGTTTCTGACCACTGTTGTGACCAATATCATCTGACGCCGTGCTCTCCTTCGCAGTTCATGTTTCCCAGGTACGATGGCTCTCCCCCATGCTTGGAGTCCCCATTTCACTCTTCGGCTTCCAGGACCCCTTATTCTACCACCGGGATTTATTCAAGTCTTCTTGTTGAATGTTTGAAAATTCATGAAAAACATGCTTGAAAACATGACTCTTTGTGATCCCATTGGGCTTCTTGATAGAGATAGGGGAGAGGTTTGCCATTTCCTTCCAGCTCATTTTACAGATGGAGAAACTGAGGCAGACAGGGAGAAGGGGCCTGCCCAGGGTCACCCTAGGAAGTGTCTGAGGGCAGATTTGAATTCAGGTCTTCCTGACTAGACTGCTATCCACTGTACTGCTGGCTGACCTAGTTAAGTCCTGACTCTCCACCATAATCTGAGCTGAGTGTGTGTGTGTGTGTGTACACACACATATGTATCTGTGCACCCACATCTCTGAGCATGTACATGTATAAGTGAGTGTCGATGACCACTCCAGCTTCAGGTTCATCCTCTCCCTCCTCACCTCCAGTGACCGCCATCTCCACTCCTCACTCACCCAATGCATTGACCATTGCCTTGAATACGCCCATTTCTAAGACCAATCAGGCTTCCACTTCCACTCTCTCCACTGAGGCCGTGCCTCATTTTCAGAGGGTCTCAAGGTCTTTTGTTTCATCCCCCAAAGGATTGGAAAGGAGGGGAAATCAGAGCATATGGTGCTACATAAAAACAAACTCTTTCCATCAAGAATGGTTTATCCCATGACAAAAGCTCTCCTTTCATCACCTTTCTTGATGCTGTTGAAGAACTTGAGGTACAAAAATCTCTTCCCTTCACTCTTCTGTCCTCTCCTTCTGACCCAAGCGTCCCTCTCCTCATTTGCCGGACTAAACTTCTTGAGAAACTATCCATGGTCCTCGCCACTTCCCCAATGGGTTCTGAGGACCATGCACTATGGCTTCAATAACTCTCTGGGTAGAAACTGAGCCTCCTGTGACCTATGTGACAATGGCAGCCCTTTGGATGGGGTGGGAAGAGGGAGGAGGACCGGGAGACCTTGTGAAGGAATGACCTAGTGTCCTTCACAGGAAGTAAACTAAGCCCGGGTTTAAATGTAGGGCCAAGAGCTGCACATCTCTGGCTTTGGGGGATGACTAACAACATGGAGGCTGGATCTCTTCCCTCTCCCAGAGCCAGGAAGCCAGGATTCTAAAATAGAAATGGCTCCTGGTCAGAGAGGGAGCATGGGATAGAGTCAGGACAGACTTGGGAGTTGGGAGGCATTTAGGGTTCAAATCTAGCCCCCGTACTTATACCTGTGCCACTCTAGGCAAGTCTCCTCCCTGTCTGCCTCAGTTTCCTCATCTGTAAAATGAGCTGGAGAAGGAAATGGCAAGATACTCTAATATCTCTGCCAAGAAAACCCCAAATGGGTCATGTAGAGTCAGACACGACTGAACAGCAAATGAGGATTCATACACAGATATGGCAAAAAATAAGCTGTAGCCGTGATTCTTAACCTGGGGTCTGTGATCTCTTTTTTAAAAACCATTTTCATAGCTCACGTTGTATTTCAGTAAAAATGGTCTTCCTTTGTAAATCTAGTGTATGCATTTCATCACCATGATTCTGCTGAGGGTTGCAGAGGCTGCCCTTGATGCCCTGCTGGAGGTGATCAGGGCGCAGAATAGTGATGGTCCTGAGCTATAGAAAGGAAAGAAGGGGAGCAGAAGGGTGAGCTCTCCTGCTGGCTTCTGGAAATCTCCCACAGTCACCGGAGGGAGCTGGAGATTGGAGGACAGCAATGGCCTCTGTCCCTCCCAGCTCCATCTCTGTCTGTCTGTCTGTCACACACACACACACACACACACACTCTGTTTTTTTCCAGAGGCAATCTTTGTGTATTTGCCATTTGGGATTAGGTTTGGGTTCAGATTTATGAGTTCTTCTGCATGTGGAGCTCCCAGAGTGCATATTCCCTACCCCCATGCCATCTGGGCAATTGTCTGGGAACATGGCGATTCCAAGATTTGCCCTCCTCACATAGGAAGGAGATGTCGGGGCCAGGACCCCGGCTCCCCACTCATTCCTCCCACTGCGGCTCACAGACTCATTCACAGTTCTTTGCCCAGAACTCTCTGCACGTCATGAGCCGATACAAGTCCAGGGCAAGAGAACCAGAGCCTGGGAAGGATCTGGGCAGCAGCCCTCACGGCCATCTTGCTTTTTCGGGTGAGAAGCAAGGCCGGAGAAGAAAGGGCTGCCCTGGATCCCACTGCTTCTGGGGGGGCGCGATCAGGAGAAGAATCTGGGTCTCCTGCGAATGTCCCAGGACACCCAGGGCAGCCGCAAGGCGCTCGCCAAGCCCGCGATTGAGAGGCGCTTCCCTTTGGGCTCAGGGCAGGGACTCGCCTTCCCCGGGATGTCCCTCTGCCTCGGCAACCTGTCCCCCTCCCCAGTCTCACCAAGCCTGGTCAGTCAGGGCTGGAAGGCTTTTAGGGGAGTAATCAGTGCTGGTGTTTTCTGAAATTGGAGGCAAAGGCACATTATGAAGCCCTCAATTGGCAAGTGGCTCATGAAAGAGAGTGGGTTATGAACGGCGGGCGCGCTCCAGTAATGAGAGAGGGGAGAGTCTGGTAATTAAGGAGGAGCGTAAATAATAATGCAAGTCATTAGCGCCATTCACTTGGAAGGATGGCATCAAGGTAATTGGAGCATTAAAGGGAAATCCATTATGGCCAGCGCAGGAAGCCATAGCAGGGGTGGCTGGCAGGAAGCAGCCAGCGCCCCTCTTGTGGCCCACCGTGGCCAAGGACGGAGCCAAGGAAGGGCCGGCCAGCTGCTCCCCGGCCTTATTTTCGGTTAGCACCCATCTTGGGGGAGATCCCGGAGCCCCAGCCAGGCTTCCAGAGCCCATTTCCCCACATCTGGGACAAAATGGGCGTTGTAAGCAAGGGGGCCACAAGGAAGGGGGGGGGGGTCCTGGAAATTGTGGGAAGCGTGACAGGGCTGCGCCCAGCCCTCGGAGCAGACAAGCAGCAGATCCAGGGGAAGGAGGGAAGGAGAAGGGGAAGAAAAGGAGGGCATTTGAACAATGACACAGGAAATTATATGATGCTGAAATAGAGCCACCTCAGCCAGCCAGAGAAGGGCTTTCCACCCACCCAAAGACAAGCCAAATGCTAATGCGGAGTTTTTCCCCCAGGGCTATAATTTAGGGCGGGGAAATTCAGATTGTAAAACAAAGGGAAAAAATTTAAATATGTCCAGAGACTCCAGCTAAGTGAAACAAAAAGAAGGCAGCTGGAGAAATGGGGAGGAGAGTGGGTCTGAGGGAAAGGAGACTGCCCTTGGGGAAGCTCCAAAATCCTTGGGGACCGCAGGCTGTGGACCACTGGAGAGAACCCCTGTTTGAAATACTAACAATAACAATACTTGATGGAACGTGCATTTCTAGAGCACTTTTATACAACACTAAAAATGCTTTCAACAGCCCTGGAAGGAAAGGATGTGATATTATTATCCCCATTTTATCATTGGGGAAACTGAGGCAGGCAGAAGTGAAGGGACTTGTCAAGGTCAAACAGTTAGTGGCTCTGAACTCAGGCTTTCCTGACTCCAGGCTCAGGGTTTAGGCCCAGTAGTACCCCTAGCTGTTTGGTTCTAAACCCAGGTCATTGTCCAGCTGCAGGACAGCCTTAGAAGACAGAGGTTCTGAAGCTTTGGCTCATAGAACCCATTGAATAGTGTGGGGCCATCCTATGGACTCCTTCTTTTAAAGATCTAAGATAGAAATGATGAAGCAAATGATATTGAAATCCAGTTACCAAACTATTTTCCAAAAAATAATTTCGGGGAGCCCTGGCTAAGCTGTGGGCCTTGAGTCTTCAGCTCCATGAAGTATCCAGACAATTACATGTCATCTCTTGTCAAAATATATTTGTCGCCTTTTTTTTTTTTTTATGCCCAGAAGAGAATGGAAGGAAGCCAGAAGCAGAGACAAGCAGAGGAGCTTGGAAACGATATGATGAATTTTTAAACATTTTAAAAGAAATGTGAACAGCACAGAATAGAAATTCACTGCTTCGTGGGCAACTTTTCCAGGCATGGTGGATAGAGTGCCGGGAAGACATGAGTTCAAATGCAATTCTGTGACCTTGGAAAAGTCACTGTGACCTGTTTGTCTCAGTTTCTCACCTCCAAAGTGAGCTGAAGAAGGAAAAGGCAAATCACTCCAGGATCTGCCAAGACAATTCTAAATGGGGTCAGAAAGAATTAGTCACAACTGAACAATGGCGTCAACAAATGTATATGGAAATGTTCATTTGATATTTGTTATGTTTACACAAAACACACATTTTAAATTCAAAACAAGGTGAAATGGATCTATTATCCACTTTTTAAAAAATGTACAGATTTCTAATGATAGGGTACAAGGTACAGAAATGCAGAACCCAAAAATATATACTGGGGTTTCAGGCTTCTTCCTATACAATCCACCAAATGTTGGAGAACAGGGGCTTAATCCAGAAAAATATATCTTGGTTTGGGAGCAGGGTCTTGAATTTGGAGGTTTAGACTGATGTAATATAGCTTCTAGGGGAGACAGCAAGGATTTTGAGGTTCCCCGACCTTAGGGGGCTTCTGTTCTAACAATAAGTCAGGAATTCTAAATCTTCTGGCTTTGGAGTCTGCCTCAGGGAACTCCCACACCCAGTCTAAGAATAACAATCTGTCTGATTCTGAATGGACCACTCCTCAGTTCCTGGCCCATGTTGGACAGATAATCTGTGGGTCAGTGAGAACCAAATCCCTGAGACTCCTCCTTGGTCCAACCTCTGGGCCATCAAATCCGCAGATCTATAAGGGGGAAGAACTAGAGAAACTCTCTCTTCCCTTCTGTGCTCTGCTAAATCCCCTTGGAATTTAGACTGCTTGGGATGGCGTTTCCATTACAGTAAACTTTGCCCCTTGGCCAGGAAGTGGGGTCAAGCCTGCAAAGTCTTTTGAGATACTTCTTGACCCCGCAATCTTTTGGGGTCCCTTTCCAACCTCAACAAGACCATCTCTAAATCAAGAGGCAAGGACTTGATTATTACACTATCGACTGGCAAGTTCCAAAGGAGAGTTACAATTAACAAGGGAAAGTTCCCTGACGTTGGCAAGGGGGAAGAAACCATAAGGCAGGCTCAGTTCCTAAAGAGTTTTTGGAGGCAGAGAGCATTGAGATCCCCTTTTCTGGCCCACCAAGGCCAAGAAAGGAGGCAAGGAAGAGGCTCTGGGAAGCTGGCTCCTTTTCTTAAGTTCAGTTATGGCCTATGTCTTGAGGTAGACTGTAAGAACACCAGGCGTGCTTCCATCAGGTCAAGTCAAAGAACACAACCATTTCCCCACATTTGGGATGGAATGGGCAATGTAGCAAGGGGGCCACAAGGAAGGGGGAGACTGGAAAATGTGGGCAGCCTAACAGTGATGGCACCCAACCCTCGGAGCAGACAAGCAGCAGATCCAGGAGAAGGAGGGAAGGAAAAGGGTAAGAAACTGAGGACATTGCAACAATTACACAGGAAATTACAAGATGCTGAAACAGAGCCACCTCAGCCAGCTGGCTGGCTGGAGAAGGGATTTCCACTCTTGGGGTAGAGGTAGGGAGGATTCTATCATAGACCCCTTAAAGGGTTAGCTATTGTGTTGTATAGTAAGCAAGCTAAAAGGGATTAGAAGGAGAATGACAGCATAAGGCAAAGTTCCTAGAGAACTTCCCGCTGTAAGGTGGGGGGTTTCTAATGAACCCGCAAAGAACTGGTATACAGGGAGCTTGTAACAGGGGAAAACCAATCTTGGGGATCGCCATCATAATTTGCCTTTCTGCTTGGTTCCAGCAACTGGGAAGTCACCATAATTCTGTCAAGGTAAGAAATTCAGAGAAAATCACAAGGACCTACTGTGATAAAGGCCAGCGTTGGATCAGAAAAAGGCTCCCCTCAATCCTCTCCATGTCTCTCCCTGATTGCCTCAGGGAGAAGCTGGGCTTCCTGCTTGTGTACAGTAATTCCAGTCCTCTCCCACTAACTCGCTGGCTACCCAAGGCCAGGTCTTTGCTGGGCTCTTACTCACTTCTCCCTGCCAAACTCTCGAAAGTGTTATTGGAACTCGTGTAACTCAGTCCAGTGCAACAAGGTTTGCTCAGGTGCCCAGTGTCCTGGAAGCAGCCGACATCCAAGGCAGGAATAGAAAGAGAAAAGCAGCCTGGGCCTTAATCCCCCAAACTGAAACTCTTTTGAATGATGACATGCTTACAATGAAAAAGTGCCAAACAGTTAAGAATGAGCTATGCGTTTGTTTTCTGGGGTAGAAAGTACCAACATCTGGGGGGGAGTCGATAGTACCAACATCTGGGGGGG
>JAJPUD010031607.1:0-12431 GCA_023553655.1 Myrmecobius fasciatus | reverse complement strand
GAAGGAAGGAAGGAAGGAAGGAAGGAAGGAAGGAAGGAAGGAAGGAAAAAATAGAAGGAAGGAAGGAATAAAAGGAAGGAAAGAATGTGGAGAGAAGAAAAAAAGAGGAGAGGAGATAGATATACTCACAAAGATAGACTTTATGCCCTTCCAATGTTCTGCTGGGGCACTGGGAACCCCCATGAGGCCTGACTGCTTCTAGGCTCTCTTTCCCAGAGTACTTTTGCAATTATACTCCTTTCTTAGAGGCCTGTCTTCCTTCCCTCCTCAGCTCTTGCAGAGGCACAGCACAGACTCTGTGGTGTAGAAGCCTTATCCTCTCCTAGAATATATTTGCCTAAGGCCTTCTAAAAAGCCTCCTCCCCATTAACAGTAAATTTTCCCCCAGATGCAAGAATTTTAAGGCAGGTTATATTTTGCCCCCGTTAGCTTCTCACTTATATTAAATTCTCTATTCCAAATGGACCTCAGCCTTCTGGAGAAGTGCATCTTAAAACTATGCTCTCTGCTTTGCAGGTTCAAAGTCTCATTCTGCAAAATAAAAAGCAGTCCAATCTAGAGAAGAGTTAGAGGCTGAGTGGGGGAAGGAGGTGACCATGAGGAGGAGATGAAATTCAAAGAAGGGTTTTAATTTTTTTATATATTCAATTACATTTTTTAAACAATTAACAAGCATTTATTTTCTCTATCCTGCCTACTGATCATCACTGGGAGGAAAAAAAGCCCTCAAACTAAAACCCTTGTAAAAAAAAAATCTGCATAGACAAGCAAAATAAATGTCCACATTGCCATGTCCAAAAATATGTCTTCTTTTGCACTGTGAGACTATCCCCTCTCTGTCAAGAGATGGCTGACTTGCACCATTGTGGCTCCGGTGTCCTAGTCAGCCCCCACAATACTGGAAGCCCTTAAATGTTTCACACAAATACTTAAAAGGAGATCTAGCATAACTAAATCCCTAACAGCAGAGAATCTCACACTACTGAGATATCTGGTATCCAGAGATTTACTATTTTAAAAAAGGAAGATAGCCAGAAAGCTAGGTGCCATATATGAAAAAGCATATTTGTACCCTACCCACCAATTGCACTCAAAATGTCTTTTGTTACAGTCAGACTGCTCCCAAAAGGACTTCAAGGTCAATGAGATCTCAGAATATCTGCAGCCCCAGTGCTGGCTGGAAAGGTTGACAAATAGTTTCAGTTGGTTGGTGTGGACTTCTCTGCCTTTGGCCATCACACAGTCCAAGTCACCCTCTGATCCATTCTCTTTGGCATTCAGATCCCTGGCCATTTGCCCACATCTCCAGGGAAATCCCCAAGCTACTTTTCTAGATTTTTCTGGATTGCTAATGATGGAAGAGAAGGGTCAGACGCCCAGACTCATGCCCTGTTGATGGAAAAAAGCCCACAGTGGCTTTCAGAAAGAAGCATCACCCAGCTAGCTTTTTACCAGCTCAGCTCCCTGGGATCTGCCTTTTCTCTTTTAAAAATCTCTCTATGCGAAAAGGGAGGAGGGGGAAGAAGAAAAAAAGAAAACCCAGAAATGGCATAAAAGCATATTACCAGTAAATTGTTTCCACTGTGTTTGTGACTGTTCTTAATTTTTTATGAATATTCTAAAAAAAAAAATTTGCTCAGGCACATTTCCTTGGGCGCTCCAGTTAATTACTTATTCCAAGTGCTTCCACTCCAGTCCTTGCAAGATGTGTTGTGCATTAATTCTGATTATGTACAAAAAACCCACCTGCAAGGAAAAACTCTGCATCCGTAATGCTGATAAAAATGAGCAGCTCTCCTGGGGCTGCGCTGAGAAACGGGATACTGGACAGAATTAGAATCTTGCAGGGAAGGCGATTCATAATGTCATTAACATAAAGGCAATTAAGTGAATTTTTAACCTACAACCCTTTATTGTTATTAATGAACATTAGAAAAACACAGGAGATAAAATTGGTAATTATCTCCGCACCAAGCTATGCAATCATGTGTTTAAATATAAAAACAAAACAAATGATTATTGTTAGTATTTGCAGTAGCAGAAACCCCAAGGAGCAGCTTCCGTCGCATTTAATCACATGGTACCCCACCAAGAGGGTTAATTAAAAGAGGGCTCTACTTTCCCTGTGCCTGGTTATTCGGCTTAATGTGAAATCAACAAACTTAAATGTAAATTTGCAAAATATTCTGAACACTGGTTTCTGCCTGCGGGTTACCCACCTTTAACAAAACACGAAGCCATTGCATTTCCTTCAGGACCCATACTCACAGCCCAGTAATTATGGACTGATTTTTCTTTTGCTTAATGTGGAGGACTTTCAGAATAGCTTAGGAGAACAGCAGCATGAATCTGGGCTCATAGCCTTAAAACTGGCTTTTCTGTAAAAAATAATAAGAATAAGAATAACTTGGGTATTTAGGGAAGAACCATAGGTTTGAAAAGTCATGGTAAATGAGCTTTCAGTACCAACACTGGATTCAAAGAGCCTCCCTTTGGGTTTGGTTTTCCTAAAATGCATTAGTACGTCCTAAAAATAAATTTTTATAGGTTTAGATTGGAGGTGTTTTGTAAGCAATGCAATAACGATTTAATAACAAGTTTCCTGGTTATCACTCCCATCTACATTACACATAGTATTTCTAATATATGGATTTCATCTTATAATAGATATATTTATGTTTTGTATATAATATATCATAATGATCTATTTGTGGTAATTGGTAATAGGCAGAAGGAACAGTAATAGGCAGAGTGGAACAGAGGTCTACTCTAAGAGAGAGGATGATCTCACTTCAAGTGCATTCTCTAATACATGCTGATTGCCTTACTCTGGGCAAATCGCTTAACATTTCAGAACCAAGATACTTTCTAAGTGTACAAATTGCAGGAATAGTTACAGATCAGCTTTAGCTGAGAGTGTTTATTCATTTAGCCGAGAGTGAAAGTTCATCAGGAGAAGCACAAGACCGTGTATTTTATATAATACATACAGTATATCCTATGTAGTCAATGCTTACATTAAGGTTATATACTAATATGTAGATTATATTAATCAACTATATGCTATCTTTTGAGTTATGTTACTATATTATAATACATACATCTAACTCTCCAGGAATAATCTCTCTTTCTAAATGGAGATCACCAATTTATTTTAACTTAGAAGTTTTGAACAGAAGCTTCTTAACATTGTCGATAACAGACTGCTCAATAACAATAAATAATCTCTCTCTCCCTCTCTCTCTCTCTCTCTCTCTCTCTCTTTCTTTCTGTCTCCCCTCCCTCCCTTTCTTTGTTTATTATCTCTCTCTGTCTCTTTCTCTCTGTGTTCTGTCTCCATCTCTCTCTGTGTATCTCTGTCTCTGTCATGTCTGTCTCTGTTTCTCTCTTTCTCTGTCTCTTTGTCTATGTCTCTGTTTCACTCTCTCCATATATATATATACACACATATACATTTGTATATATACATATATAATTTTTAATGAGGATGCTGGATGGCAGAATTCCAGATTTTAAGTCAGGAAGACCTGAATTCAAATCCTGCTTCAAATATTAGCTGTGTGACCCTTGGAGTCTTTTATCCTCATTCAGCCTCAATCTCCTCAACTGTAAAATAAGAATAGTACCTATCTCACAGAACTGTTGTGAGGATCAAATGAGATTACATTAAAGTGTTGAATGCTAGCTACTATTAGTATTTGTAGATTTTATATATAGGGGCAGCTAGGTAGTATAGTGGATAGAGCACCAGCCCTGAAGTCAGGAGGACCTGAGTTCAAATCTGGTCTCAGACACTTAATACTTCCCAGCTGGGTGACCCTGGGCAAGTCACTTAATCTCAATTGCCTCAGCAAAAAAAAAAATTATTATATAACTATAGTATGTTATAATCTAAATTATAAAACAAATAGAAATTTTAAAAGGATAAAGTAAAGATGAAATAATGGTTGTTTCTAGATTCAATAGGGTACCACTGGAGTTTATTGAGTAAGTCAATGACATAGTCAGATCTGAGTTTTAGGAAAAGAATAAATCGTTTGAGTGAAGAGAAGGAAAGAGATACAGAAGTGCCATCGAGGGAGATAAAACAAGATCTGATAATTGATTGGCTATGTGAGGTGAAAGAAGGAGAAGAGTAGATGAAAATGAGATTGTGAAACTGGATAACTGAAAGGATGATGAAACCTTCCATGGAAATAAGAAAATTTGGAAGAGGGGTGGAGATTTGAGGGGGAAATATAATGTAATGAGATTTGTGAATATCATAAACTATCCAGTTTCCTTCATCCTGTGAGACTCACTGTTCACCCAAAATCAAAAGGGAAAAGAAAATTCTTAATTGTCCATCAATGTCCTAGAGCACAAAGGCCATCCTCTGATAGGCATTTGCCACAGTCATGAGGTGTTCTGATGTGGAGGGGGGAGGATTTGGTATACTGGAGGAGATGAGATTTGTCCAATGGCTCCTGAACAGCTCTTGCTTTGGGTTATAATTATCCTGGGGGGCCTAGATTTAGTTCAGAAGAGGGGAGGAATGGTAAGATTACAATTATGAAGTGTTAGGAGATTAGAATAAGTGTAGGTGGAGACCAATCCCATGATTGCCTATCATAGGGAGGATGGAATACAACCCTTCTCCCCATTCTCTAAAAAGCTGACCATGTACCTTGGGGTCAATCCATAACTTGTGGATGAAGCTTTGTTCCCATTTTGATCACTATCTCAAAGGATGTTTCTGAGGCAGCAAAAGATTAGTTCACTTGCCTAGGGTCACACAACTAGCCTTGACCCAGGTCCTCCTCATCCCAATCCAGCATTCTATCCCTTATACTATATTGCCTTTCCAAAAAAAATTGATATGAAATAAAATCCTATGCAAGCTTAGGCAATGCTAGTTTCTTGTCAAAGGCCTACTTAATCCTAAACTGTTTGTATCCCCTTTATATAGAGCTTCACCATCAAAATGTACATTTACAGTAGAGAGGATTCAATCAATTAGTAAGCAAGCACAGCTCTTCAGACTTATCAGTTAATCAGTGTGTAAGTATTAAGTTCTTACTATGTGTAAGTCAAAGTCACAAACCCAAGTCAACAAACACTAAATATTTACTATATGCCAGGTATTGTGCTAACCACTGGAGATACAAATAGAATCTCCAAAAAATAACCTTCCTCCACCTTCAAGGAGCTTATATTCTAATAGAAGATGACAAATAAAAAGAAACTGAAAAGTACAGAATGGCAAATCTCTGCTCAGGAGACATAATGCAAAGGCCAACAAAATGAAGAATGGTTGGTCTGGACCTTTGCCTCAAATGGAGGTTCTGGGAAGAATGCACCCATATGAGAAGAAGAGTTTTAGGGAGAGAGGAAGAAGGCAACTGAGGCAGAGTGACAAAGAATATAGAATGAAACAAAAGTCTTAGAGATGCAGAAACAAAAGCGAAAGTCCCTGCCTTCAAAGATGTTACATACTAACACGAGAGACAACAGATACATATATAAATATATACAAAATAAATACCAAGTGGTTTGAGAAAGGAGTTTATTAACATAAATTGGGGGATCGGGAAAGGCTTCATACATAAAGTGACATTTGACAATGCAACTGTAATGAATTTTCTTCTCACCTCCAGGTTTTGGAATTCATGGTTTCATTCAAAATTCAGAAGTAAGAAGGAAGTGCTGTTATGCACAGGATGCTATACTGTCAACTCTACTTCTTCTCAACTGCTCTGAACTTCTATGGTCAACATAAGGGGCAAAACTGCTGGAAGGCCCTTTTGTAGCTCAAAGGTCATTTTAGAAATTATTTCTGTATAATAATAGCTGATCCATTAGTAAATATAACTTGACACTACAATTGAGCAGAGATTTGGGTCGAGAATTGGATAGGAGTTTTTCTTTGGTAAATTGCAAAATTCTCTAAATGACCCAATAATTCCCGGAAAGGCTCATTCTTTGATCACTAATATTCTTCCAATGATCTTGCATGACTTCAAGTCATGAAAACCTAGTCTCTGGAGAATCGGAATTTAAACCAAAAAGACAGTGGTGGTATGAGATATTAGGTTTTGTCCAATGCAGCACATTACAAGCATAAAAATAAAGAGAATGAATGAGCAAATTCTTATAATATGCCTCTTATGTACAAGTTACCCTGCTAAGTACTGGGAATATAGATTCAAAAGCTCTATGGTCTTCACCTTCAAAGAGCTTACATTCTAATGGGGAGAGATAATACATATAGGGAAAGCTCTACTCCAAGGAAGGGATTTGGGGGACAAATTCAGGTGAACTTGGATGTACTAACTTACTCATCAACTAGGATAGTTCTGCTCCAGAATGGAGATCAAAACAGATTAACTCCCCCAAGAAAAGGAAACATAGTCTCTGGAAGTCTGCTGTAGAAGGCACTGTTCCATACGAAGTGATAGGGCTGCAGGAACAACTCAGATGGCAAGATTTCTGGAGTGGATGAATAGAGAGACAATGAAGACTATTCCAGGGACAATTAGAATTGAAATGAAGGGTGCCATATAAAAATGACTGAGTGAAGAAAAAATGTGGCAAGATCCAGGGATAATAAAGACTTAACCCATGCGCTCCACTTGGTGTTCTCAATTTCAAGAGTAAAGAAGGAAGATTTCCCATGGTGACATGATGGGGGTGCTTATGATAAAGCTAAAGAACAATATAGGCTAGAGTCAGACTGTATGAACAGACATGAGTAGTTGCAATATCCCTCATTTTTAAGGGAACATCTACATCAATTACAGCACAGATCCATTCAAATAGTTAACATTTATATGGTGCTTTATGTATATAATCTCATTGGAGTCTCACTGAAGTTTTATATAGTACTATATAGTACAGTACAGATATTATTATCCCATTTTACAGATGAGAATACTGAGCACCAGAGAGATTAAGTGATTTACCCATAGACATACAGTTGATAAATGCCAAAGGCAGGATTTAAAACACGGTCTAACACTCTTCTCATTACTTCTAAGAGGAAGCATGGTCTTGGCAGTTAACTGAATTGGTGAATGAATGAATGAATGACTTATTAGTTACTTACCACATGCCAAGTGTTGATTGAAGCTTTGGGGACATAAATATAAAAATCAATTACATAGTCTACCTTCCAGGAACCTATGGTATTATAAGTAAGATAGCACATGATAAAGAGCATAGTGGTCAGAGAGGATGTTTTGGTTTTGAGAAGTCACAGGGGATGAGTAAAGCCAAGTAGCAAGATTGATCTAATTAGTTACAGATCTAGAAAGCAGGAAGTGAGTGCACACAGCAGAGCTGATGGCAAGGTTCAATATTCTGGAGGATGCAGTGCCAAGCAGATTAGGTGAGGAAAATAGAATCTATGAAAAATCTTATTATGCTCATTTGCTCCAAATTTGATAAGTAGAAACTTCCATTCATACTCATTCTATCCTATATCCTTTCCATGAAGAATCAAGGATGAGGATAATAATAAATCATCAACTCAATGTTAATGCCAAGTTTAGTGATGTACATAAAGAGAAAACATAGCTTCTCCCCTCCCCTCCCATCTTTCTCCTAATTAAATCTGCATGTTATAAGACCACCATGACAGCTTCCCCTCAAAGGAAGCTATAGCTCATAGAATCTATGCCTAGAGACTATTTTTTTAAGACTAGGCCCAATAGTTTTGAAGCCATCTTGACAAAATCTCTTCAAGAGCTGCTATAAGATTATAGAACATGTTCATGGGAAAATACTGACAATATTTTTCAAAAGTAAGTACAGCTATATCCCCCAAATAATGTTCTTTTCTCACAATTTGTTCTTTTCTCCTTAATAACAAACTTCCAAATAATATTTTGCCCTAAGCCCTGATAGGCGACTTGGTCAGCTCTAGGTAGGCCATTTTAAATCACAGTATAAGAACCCTACTCTCAAAAGCCTACTTTGGAGCAAACCCTTCCCTCCAAGAGAATCACACTTTCCTGCTGGAATACCCCCTTCCAGCTGAATGAACCTATATCTCTGTGCTTTCCAACACAGCCCTGCCCTTATGTGAGTTGTGGTCCAAGTTCATTTGTAGGCCTGAGTTTTATATTGGGGTCCCTTTTCCTCTCTTCTCTTCTCCTTCCTCCTCCCTACTTACAATAAAACTTTGCATTGAGCTAACTCCCATTGTTTTGCATGCTATTTTTAGCACCTAAACTCACTAAGAACTTATTTTCCAATGTGTCTGGCTCTTCTTTAGATATAAACAAGGTACCCATACAAGGATTTAACTTTTTGACATCCATACCTATGCTGGGGGACACTGTGAGCCCAGTTGTGGAAAGCAAAAGTCAGTAGGGGAATCATACATTCTCTCAGGAGACCCAAAAGGGTCTCTCTTATATCAAATCATATATATCACATGTATCATATATCTCAAAAATATTACACACACATTGTACATACACACAAACATAGGCGAATGGTAAAGAAAATCTAAAGAGTTAAAATGGTAAACTGGAAAGAAATGAAGGTAGTTTAGATATATTTAAAGAGTATAGATATAGATAGATATAAATATATACACACGAACACATTCACATGTGTATATGTGTGTGTGTATATACTGATATACATATATGTATTCACATACATAATATACACATATATATGAAGATCATGATGAAGATGATGATGATAGTCTTTGTTCTAATATATTATGGTCTGTCTATACAGATTCATGGATGGTTCCCAACAACAATGAGTTTTTTTTTTCCTTTCCACAATCAATTTTTATTTTGTAAAGTTATGTGAGGCTTAGCTTGTTAAGTATCTACCTCTATCTTTCTCAAAGAAAGTATTCCTAATATAAAGTTGTAAGATTTCTGTATAATCTACAAGTCTTGGGTTTCTTTCATCCCCCTTCCTGACTTGTGTTTTTAAATATATTTCTTGTTATCCTTTCCTATTTCCATCTTGACATCAAATTAATTGAGTATCAAAGTATACATTGAATTAGCTTAATTTGAAGTATCTAATCAAGTTCTTCACAGAATATCTTTAGTTTGTTGTTCTCTGAAACTAGTATTGGTGCAAAACCAAATCATTTTCATAAAGGTCTTTTGGCAAATATTTATGAATACTTCTATACAAAATGACCAATGTCCTATGTAGTGCCACTGGGTGAATCCTAACCAATTCTACCACCTCCTTTCCTTGCTTTTTTTTTTTGCTTTTTGCTGAGGCAATTGAGGTTAAGTGACTTGCCCAGAGTCACACAGCTAGAGAATGTTAAGTGTCTGAGACCAGATTTGAACTCAGGTCCTCCTGACTTCAGGGCTGGAGCTCTATCCACTGACCACCTAGCTGCCCCTCTTTTCTTTGCTTTTTGAAGCAGTGCCTGTGATCTAATCTTCCATTTAACTGCAATTTTCTTCTCTCTTCTGGTTTCATCTATAGGAAGAATGTGAAGATCTATATCATCCAGAAACTCTGATTATATATATATATATATATATATATATGTACATATATGTATATATGTATATATATATATGTATGTATATATATATATATATATATATTCATTAGTGATTGTTCCAAGGATTCCATGGCCAACGAATAAATTCCTAAATGATCAGTCTATTGGTGATGAGCTTCTCCAAGATTAGCTATATTGATCCTTGAAAAGCAGACCCAATCTTTTGCCACACTTTACTTGAAGCCCTTCCATCATGATAAAAAAGTTTTGGTCTACGGGCATTCCCTTTAAGATCCCTGTCACAGTGAGGTTTTGTAAAACCTTAATAGAGTAAAGTCAATGTCATTTTTTTTTGCTGAGGCAATTGGGGTTAAGTGACTTGCCCAGGGTCACACAGCTAGGACGTGTTATTTGTCTGAGACTAGATTTGAACTCAGGTCCTCCTGACTTTAGGGCTGGTGCTCTATTCACTGTGCCATCTAGCTGCCCCATGAATGTCATTTTGATCACCTCTTTAAACATATCTAAGCTGTCTTCATTCCTCTGCAAGTTACCATCTTGACTCTGCAAATTTTCTCTACCACACCCCTGGATAAGTATGCTCCCTTCTGTTCTCTTTCCTTCCTTTCCTCACCTCTTTTTTAGTTTGCTTTCATGTATCTTCTCTCATTAGAATAAAAGCTCCTTGAGGGACTTTCTTCCTTTCCACTTATTTCTATTCTTACCTTTTAGCACAATACCTGGCACATAGTAAGCATTTAATACAAGCCTGTTGACTTGACTATATAATGTCGAGGGTGAAACATAGGTTACAAAAATTGTTTTCTTCTTTTCCCTGTTGGTTGTCTTCCTTTAAATTTCATCTTTAAATGCCCTCAGGATGACTGTCCTTCAACTGACTTCTCTTGCCACATGCCATACTGAGCTGTACCTTTAAACTTTGATCCTCTGCTGTTTTTCTCTGCTTTATAGGGCAACACTGCTCATAATTATTTTTTCCCTTTATAAGATTTTGCAAATGAGTTTATATTCTAAACTGATGCTGCTTTTGGCTGCCATCTCTCTCCACTTAGCCTGTAAGTCAAGTGTTTGCTGACTAAGGTGTTTTTAGTCTCTTTGTTATGGCAAATGATTTACATTGATTAAAATTCTGTTTAAAATTGTAATTGGTGTCAGGTCATTTCTGCTGTCTATTACCCATTTTTCATTATCAATTACTTATTCGAATCATTCAGCATTGAGTTGTTTCAGTTGCATCCCATATATTTTGCTCATTACTATTCTCTTTTTAGCTTCTTTATATAATTCTGATTAGTTTCCACTCATTCTGATTTCTTATTGTCTTGGGGCTAAATTCTATCCTTAAACATGTTCACCTGCCTTCTTTTATCAAGTGATACAGGTACATCTCAGTACGGCAAGAGGAGACAGCTAAAGATATTTAAGTATAGAAATTAGCCCAAAGGCAGGACATTCCACTTTTTAAAATGCTTTAATAAGCATGTAGTTATAAAAAAAATTTTCAGCCAGATTCACATACTAGTTAACTCTATGTAGAAAAAAAAAACAGTAAATCTAGCACCCTTTTAAGGTAATTGCCCCCCCCCCCCCGTATGGGGGGAATCACAGCAGATCCTTCCAAAGAGATAAAGATCACCAAACCAAATGCCAGAGGAAACAGAGATCCATAGCCCCTTTTTATCCATAACAGGGATCTATAGCATCCATTCTAGAGGCACATTTAAAGGCTTCTAGAATACATCTATAATAACACAGAATCATCACTCTGGGAGCTGGAAGATACTTGAGTAGTCATTAAGACCAATGTATCCTTTTTTTTTGTTAAAGCTTTTTATTTGCATAACATGTGTATGGGTAGCTCTTCAACATTGACCATTACAAAGCTTTCTGTTACAAATTTTCCCCCCTATTCCCGTCCCCTCCCCTAGATGGCAGGGAGTCTACTACATGTTAATTATATTAAAATAATGGCTTTCTTCATCACTGAACAACTGGAACTGGTTTGAAACATCTCATTGTTGAAGAGAGCCATGTCCATCAGAATTGATCATCATATCGTCTTGTTGTTGCCGTGTATAATGATTTCCTGGTTCTGCTCATTTCACTCAGCATCAGTTCATTTAAGTCTCTCCAGTCCTCTCTGAAATCATCCTGCTGGTTGTTTCTTGCAGAACAATAATATTCCATATCATTCATGTGCCATGGCTTATTCAGCCATTCTCCAACGATGGGCATCCATTCATTTTCCAATTATTTGCCACTGCAAGAAGGGCTGCCGCAAGCATTCTTGCACATGTGGGTCCCTTTCCTTCCTTTGGGATCTCTTTGGGATATAGGCCCAGTAGAGACACTGCTGGGTCAAAGGGAATGCACAGTTTGATAACTTTTTGAGCATAGTTCCGGATTGCTCTCCAGAATGGTTGGATCCATTCGCAGTTCCGCCAACAGTGTATCGGTGTCCCGGTTTTCCCACATCCCCTCCAACATTCGTCATTGTCTTTTTCTGTCATTTTGGCCAATCTGATAGGTGTGTAGTGGTACCTCAGAGTTGTCTTAATTTGCATTTCTCTGATCAATAGTGAGTCTACGTCTTTTTCTTGCAGAGTTTAGCCACTGGGTGACAAATCCTTTGGTTTATGAAAATTATGCAATAGGTTTGGAAAACTTGGAGTCTGTACCTGGTTGAGAGCCCACACCAATGATGTCACTGATTCTCATTTTGGAGAATCTGGACTCACAGAATAGAAAAACTTAGAAGGGCTTTAAACTGTGAGCTGGTCCAAATGGTTCTGGAGAACAATCTGATATTCCCAAAGGCCTATAAAACTGTGCATGCCCTTTGTCCCAGAAATACCACTACTGGGTCACTACTACAAAGAGATTATTAAAAAAAAAAAAGAAAGAAAAGGACATACATGTCCAAAATATTTATAGC
>JAJPUD010031606.1:0-12431 GCA_023553655.1 Myrmecobius fasciatus | reverse complement strand
AAGGCAAAAGATTTAAGTTATTGCTAATTTATACTGGAAGATAAAGACATTGAATCTTTAAAGGACTTTGTAAAATCATGCAATAAATATTTATCAAGTGCCAGATAGAGGTAGCTAGCTGGTTTAGTGATTAGAGCATTGACCCTGGAGTCAGGAAGACATGAGTTCAAATTCAGCCTCAGATATTTGTAAGCTATGTGATCCTGTGTAAGTCATTTAACTTCTGTTTGCCTTTATCCACTGGAAGAAGAAGGCAAAGCACTCCAGTATCTTTACCAAGAAAACCCCACAGACAATATTAATGTGTTATGGTCCGTGGAGTCACCAAGAGTCAAACATATCTAGTTGACTGAGAAATGTGCCAGGGACTGGGCTAAGCATCAAGAATACAAAGAAAGGCCAATGGAGGAGAAAAGTTGTAGATAACAAACAAGATATAGATAACAAAAATTATTGATATGGAGATTCATTACCATTTTCCAAGCTGAATCTAATGTATTTTTCCTACCTAAAATCTTTGATAAAAAAAACACTGGGACTCATCCTACTAATTTTTATTCAGTCTAGAAAAATACCTTCTTACACCTGATCATAAAGGAGCTACATGTTTTTAGTATGATTTTGTTGAATTTTGTACTCATGTGCATTCAAGAAAAAATAAATGATTTGTTATTGAAATTGCATTTATTTCCCTATTAGGGATCATAAAATGTTAGAAATACAAGGGACCTCACAGATTATCAATATCAAGGTCCTTAATCTTTTTGTGTGTGTGTTGTAGACCTCAAGTCTATCTAATGAAACTTATGAATAATGGTTTTTCTCTTAGAATTTTATTATCTTTGGAGGAAATGTTAAATTTCAATTCAAAGTTAGTAAAAATAAGGATGGAATTTTTTTCTTCCATTCAAGTTCACAGACCTCCCCCTCCCCTGAAATCTATTTATAGACTTTAGGTTAAGGACCAGATCTAGACCAATCTACTCTCATAATAAACGCAATCTTTCGTCTATACTAGAACTTCTTAAACTTTTTCTATTCAAAACCCTTTTTGGTCTAAGAAATTTTTACATGACCCTGTTACATAGGCATATAAAATAGGTATACATTCAACATTTACTGATAATAAATCATAATTTTGTGACCCCCTCACATTCAGCTATGCAACCCCATGTGGGGTTCTGATCCACAATTTAAGAAGCTTTGCTCTATACCCTTTCCAGTACTTGAAACATATCCTTCAGATTTTTCACTATAGTTTTATTGGTTGCTTTTTAAAGCCTTTATTAGGCTTAGAAAAACTGCATTTGAGTCCCATCCTATGACCCAGAATTTGCATATATTACCTATGTGACTTTGGGCAAGTCACTTCTCCCTGACACTGCCTAAGTTTCCTCTTCTGTAATATGAAGAGATTGGACTGCATCATTTCTAAGAACCCCTAGGAGATCAATTTCTTTTGTCCTCTGCTTTGTGATTCCATATAAGTTATTGTTTTTCTCAGCATGGCAAGTCTTGTAACAGTGAGATTCCACTACACCCAGATTTTTCATTATATTTCATTTCAAAAATGACATGAAATCCACACTTAGCACTCTGACATATACCATTTTTGCTTAAGAAGAAATCCTTAGGATAAAAGGATTTAGAACTAGAAGAAAATTAGGAGGGAATGAGACCTAATCTCTGATTTTGTACCTGAGTAAACTGAGACAAAGAGAAGAGAAACTCACAGATAGCAAATGCCAGAGCAAAGATTTGAAATCAGATCTTAGCATTCCAAATCCAGAACATTTATTTTGGTTATTCAATCCTTGGAAATAAATAAGTTCTTTTTGTTGTTGTTGTTGTTTAATTATTGTCAAAAAAAACAAATAAATAGCCTCTATGACTACTATAGCATACAGAGACAGGGAAGGGCTTCCAGACATTCATGGAATACAAGTAGTTTGTGGTTGTTGTTCATTCATTTCAGACTCTTTGTGATCCTATTTGGAATTATTATTATTTTTTTTTTGGCAAAGATACTGGAGTGGTTAGCCATTTCCTTCTCCAGGTCATTTTACAGATGAGGAAATTGAGGCAAAGAAGGTTACATGACTTGCCCAGGGTCCTACAGCTAGTCAGTGTCTGAAGCCAGATTTGAACTCTAGAAGATGAGTCCTTCTGCTTCCAGTCTTGGAACTATCCATTATGTCACCTAGCTGTCCATTACAAACAGAAAATAAGAGTCTAATTTGGTCAGAGTACTACTCTAGGTGCCAAGGGAGATAGGAAATTTAGGTAAGACAAAGTTTTGTCTTCAAGGAGGTGACGGTCCAGTAGGATAATAAGATATAAACCCAAGTGGATAAAAAGCACAAAATTGCATACTGAGTGCATTAGAGCGGAGGTGTAAATGCTCTACTGGGACTCCTCAGTGCTGCCTGAATCCAATTCAAATATAATTGGGAAACACTTAACAAAATACATACAAATGCAACAGAATATCAATAACATTACATTTTAAAATTAAGTCAGGATGTGGCTGGTAAGGATCCTTATGTACAAATTGGTAGCCTCTACCCCTCCACCCACCTCTGTTTTTATTAGAATTTGATATCAGTACTTTAGGGAATTGACAGGTAATAATTCTTTTCAAGATATAAGGGGGGAAGAAGATCTTTATTTAAATAAGGATTGTGAAAAAGCTTCTTGGAGGAGATGGCATTTAAGTGATTCTCTAATCAATGCATAGAAATTCAATAGGTTAATTGGGAAAGAACCTTATCATAGATGAAAATGGGAGAGAGTCCATTAAACAAATACCACTGATGAATATGTCTTCATCTTAATGCAGTGGCTCCAAATGGAAAATCAGTGAAATACAGACAATCTGATGGAAATGCATACTTTTCTTAAGAATATGGTATTAATGAAGATTTTTATGTAGCCACATAATTTATCCTATTTAGTCCATGTCTTATATATATATGTACACACACACACACGTAGTTTTCTTTTTTTTTTTTTTTTTTAGTACTTATTCACTATACCATTCCTTTAAATTATATCCACAGAGTCCACAGACACATATTCCCAGCATGCCCATTCTCTGGATGGTAGCTCTGCCAGCAGTATAATACCAATTTATAGATCTTCAGAGGAAGAGAAGAAAGTGACGGTAATTAAAGCCCCCCACTATGCAGGCATTGGACCAGTAGATGAGTCTGGAATCCCTACAGCAATTAGAACGGTAAGAAAGGCTGGAATTTGCCTCTCTGTCATTGTGAGTAGACCCTTACAAAGAACCAATTGTGAATAGCGGGGTGTTTTTTTTGTTTGGGGTTGGGGTTTTTTTTTTTTGCATTCTTATGCTCTTATATAATAGGGACTACACTGTGCAAAATCTGTGTGCTCTTGAATACGATGCTGCATGTGGCAGGAGGGAAATGTTGATTGGCAATAATTGGACAGCTTCAGCTTTTTCATTTTCATTATGTACTTGCCAAAGCTATAATTGATAAGCGTATATTTTCCCTCCCTTTTCACTAATGAGTTTTAGGACTACAGAGAGAAAATGGAAGAACCAGGAATTCAGGAATGCTTTAGTTAAATTTTATTCCCATGTGCCTTGCTGGGAAGCCAAGAGATTGTTTCTTGAAATGGATGTGTGTATCCCTGGGTGGGAGGAGGCGTCTGCTGGGAGCTGGTATTTTTGTAAGCTAAAGGGGTGGGAAGGGAGGCAGTGACGTCTTATTGTTAGCAATGAGGAACCTCTAACTGCACTAATAGACACATTTTGGTGGACACCATTCTCCTGGCTCCACCCCTTCATAGTCACAGCTGAGAGCTCTCTGGGGATGACTAGGAACGTGTTTTGGACTATTTTTTTTTTTTTTAATTCTTTAAACTCCAGTAACTCCAGCTCAAGGCTGTTAGGTTCTTCTGGCTGGTCTCAGCAGCAGCAGGGGCAGCTGTGGATAAAACAGTTCCTTGCTTACTTAAGTCCATCTGGACTGAAAGTTTGTTGCTACCTGGAAAGAGGAGACCCAAATGACAGCCAGGATGAGAGCTGCAACACCTCTGCAGGTGAAATTGGGGCAGGGGGAGGGGGCAGGCCCAAATCAGTTCTTGTATGCACTCCAACATTTGGGACCATATAGGTGCCAAGAGCTGGTTCATGGGAACACAGAACATTCTTAGAAAAGGAATGGATGGAGACAAGGAATGGCACAGATAATCAGGAAAAAAAAAGTGGTTAAGATTGGGGCACCCTTAATAAGAGCCTGCTCTCTGCTTTTTATTCTCTTCTTTAATAGATCTTAATTGTGTGAGAATTCAAGATAGTGTGTATAGACAGAGTGCTTTTTGGATGGAATCTTTAGATAGAAATGCTTCTGATTTTTAACCTACAAGTAATTTCTCAAATCTCTTAGTTATGTTTGAGTCTTTTCAATTAATTTTCAAATAATATACTTCTTTGATTGTAGGTCTGTTGTCTAAGCCTAATAACTATCGTACTCATCAGTTACCTACATTGGAACTGATGTGTCCATCTATTAATGAGATGACAGAGGAGGGAAAAAAGAGATTGACTGAAATGCCAGACTAATAAGGACGACGTGCTTCCTTCATGTAACTATATACAGAGAGAGATGATCTATAAGTATAAATAGCTACATACAGATAAACATCTCTGTGCATCCATATAGTACTATATACCCAGGTGTATATCTTTATGCATATGTCTATCTAATGCATGCAAATGATGCTGTTAGGAGGGAGTGACTTACAATTCCAATGACACATTCACCAGTGGATGTATGGTCATCCTGATTCTGATTAACACCTGAAAAAGGTGAGTGTACACACATTTAGATGCTCATGGATCTCAATAACAATCAGTTTCTGTTCAGAAAATCTGAGCTCAGTCATTTGTGTGAAGAGATTTGTCTCCATGTGCATTTAAAATGAATAAAAGTTGGCACAATAGAGATAGCAGTGTCTGTTTTATGTCCTTAAGTCAAAATCTTTCCAATTTTCCTGTTTAGCTTTTAAAAACTAGTCTAGAATATTATGGATGTTTAACCAAGAATGTAACCTTCTTGTCTATAAATATGGCTTCAGAATTTACCTTTCTTCATAATAGAGGCAGGGACTAACCTATGAGTTCTTCAGTATAGTGAATTCTCCAGTGAAGAAACCCCCCTCGCCCAATGCAGATTATGGTGTTCTCTGAAAAGTGTAGTCTTAAGTGGTTAAGTTACTCATCTGGGTCTCCCATGTAATGGTTTCAGAGGCTGGATTAGGTGTTAAGTCTTGTAGGCTAACACTATCATTTAGGCCACACTGCTTCTCTTTCTTCCCTATGAAAATGAAAGACACCGAGGTCCAGATTAAAAGAACTATTTTTTGCATAGTATTTTGGAAGAAATACTGATGAGTCAAATGTCCGGGCTTCTGCAACCAGCTCTAAATCTTTAAGCTCAACCTCAGACAAATCAATTAAACAATTTGAGTCCTCAGTTTCCTCCTCTATCAGTGGGGAATGCCAAGGGAATAAGTATTTATATAGCACCTATTATACGTGTGTGTGTGTGTGTGTGTGTGTGTGTGTGTGTATACATACTATATATGGCTCTGAAATATCAAATTTGATCCTCATAACAACTTGGTAAAATAGGTGCTATAACTATCCTCATTTTACAATTAAGGAAACTGAGGAAGAAAGAGACTTGTGTGGGGTCATACAGCTAGTAAATGTCTGAGGCCAGATTTGAACTCAGCCAAATTTGAACTCGGGTCTTCCTGACTCCAGACCCAGAACTCTACTTACTGCTTTATCTTTACCTCCACCTCATTGGAAATGCTTTCAATACTTATCTTGTCCAGCATGTAAAGGTTTGAGAGTATTATATGAGATAACAAATATAGAACTTTGTAATGTATAAAGTACTATCTATACAAAAATAGGGAGCCATTATTCTCTACATACTTTCTCACGGGCCTTGAAAATTATCCCTGCTTTGAGGAAGGAGTTAAAAGCATTACAGAATGTTAGAAATCTTATTCTTTTTTACATCTGTTTCCAAATCTGAGTCACAATCCTAGAAAGGATGTGTAAGTATAGCTTTCTTGCTAAATGTTAAATAACGCTTTATTTGAGCCAGTGGATGCTTAAAAAAAAAAAAAAAGATGCATTTTTCATCTTTTCATTTGCCTCCCAAGGCCATCCATTTATAGACCAAAGATTATTAACCTCATATCCTTCACATTAGCTATTTGACATCAATCACCAACATAGTCCTGGGCAGAATATGCCTCTGCTTTAGAGTGAAAAGATCTGAATCCCAGTATGCAAGCTTTGAAACTTACTGTGTGGCCTCATGCACATAACTTATCTGTGGGACTTCAGCATCCATATCTGTGAAATGGGGCTATTAACTACCTCAATAGGGCCACTGTAAGGATCAGATGAATTGATGAAGCTATGCTTTGGTTGTAAGGCACCATATGGTCCCTATTGTCGTCTTTGTATTTCCTCTAGTGACTGATGTAATGCCTTGGTCAAAGCAGCCACTTAATAATGTTTGTGGAATTAATTACTCTGAGAAAACAATTTTCTGTAAACCCACTTAGAACTTCAAAGCCTCTTGAATATGAAGCTGAAAGAACATCTCAGTAATTTTAGCTGAAGAAAAAGAGCTTTTTTTTTTTTTTTTTTTCTTCTCATGAGCTCCAAGATGCTTTGCCTGGGTCTTGACCACAGGGGAAGAAAAAAGAATTCCTAGGACTAAGATTTCATGAGATGATGTGATTGAAGCTCCATTCTACCCTAAGTATCAGGGGACTTGCTTCACATTATTTTTCAAAACAAACAAATTTTTTAAAATGCAGATCTTCTCTAATGTCAATTTGAATATAGTACTTGCTGAATGGTTTTCAAAGCTTCTAGGGAAGCAAAAATAAACCAGAAAGAAAGGGTTGGGTGGGAAAGTTTGGCTAAAAAGCTATATATGGGTGGGTGTTTGTGCACAAGTATGTACCATATACATATATGAGTGCATGAGTGCACAAAACAACATTTCCTGTATTGATGGAAAGTTTGTATGTTATGCTAATGTGAAATTTTGAACCTTAGAGTAGTTTAATAATATTAAAATGTAGGCTATCTTATGTTTATATATATATAATCTCTCTCTCTCTATCTATATATATAGATCTATATATACATAGATCTATATATATAGATAGAGAGAGAGAGAACAAAAGAATTCTCTATTATGTAATGTACAATATATCTATCTTTAGATACCTGTTTATCTCTATCTGTGGAGACCTGTTTATAGCTATAGATTTAGATAGATAGGTAGACAGAACAGACATATAAGACAGCAATTATACATTACCAGATAGAACATTCTAAGAAAATATTTGATAGGTCTTGCATTTTTAAAGTATAGAGAAGTAAAATGTCTCTAATTTATTTTGTTAATTTCACCATCTAATGTGCTCCTTCACAATTATAGCAGCATAAAATGGGTTTTCAGAATTAAATTCTACAAACATTTGTTAAATGCCTATCATGTACAGAACATTATATTCAGAGGAAAATTAAGAGAACCTTTCAGAAAGGAACAGAGGTCTTTCCCAACTCCACAAAAGGTCTGGAGGCTCAGATTCCCCTTTGCCAGCTGACAGCTTTTTCTGGCCTGCTTGTGCACACCATATAAAGCTACCAGGCTAAGGAGCTGTGCAATCTTGTCTGATGTATGCCCTCCAGAAAAGTGAAGAAATCCCTGTCTGGCAAGATTCTTTTCCATATACAGGCCTCCTTCTTATAATAAATTATGGCCAGAAATCATTCAAGAAACTTTTTAAACACAAGTCACCTTCAACTGTTCGTTACATAATACAAAATGTGTAACATGAAAGAGAAAATCATTATCTTGGGACTAATAAATATATACTTGAAAAAGTATGTAATCTATTATATTTATTTTATATTCCTTTACCAGGAATCTTTGAATTTGCTTTTCAAAATATTTTGATAACTATGTTCTAAAGTAATTGGATTTGGAGTTCGGGGGGTTATTGTGTGCATTTAAAAACATCATTCTGAGAAGGTGTCCATAGACTTCACTGGATTACCAAAAACGTTCATTTTCAACCTTCTTTTTTTCCTGGGGTTACCATCATTTGGCAACTATTCATTCAATAAAGCTATCTTTCACTCATTTATCATGATGAGCGTTTAACATGAATCAGGACTTGGCCAGATGGTCAGTCATATGACCCTTTAAATCCACATGCATCATGGGAGTTCTTAGATCTTAGATTGTGAGAACTCAAAAAACTCTTAAAGAACAAATCACATGATTCGATTTTTTTTTTTGATACATGATAAACCTAAGCCCAGAGAAATGAAGTCACTTATCCAAGGTCACAGATAATAACAGAATTGAGGTAAATCATATGTCTGTAGGCTCTTAGAGTCAGAAAAACTGAGAAAAGGATATATTTTTGAACATGTGCTTTAGAATTAACCTAATTTTGTCTTTTTTAAGTCCACTATCTTCAGTTTTAGTGTCCAAACTCCATAGACAATTCTCACAGACATATGACTACAATGTCCTACATCCATTCATTCATTCAACAATTGCCTTTAATTAGCCCCAAACATGAAAGGTTTCTTATAAGAGCTGAAGAAACTACCAAGACAATAAAATGAATAAGACCCTTGCTTCCCAGAAGCTAATGATCTTGAGCTAAAAACCCAATGGCAATTTATATTTAAGAGTTTGTGATAATGGCTTGTTCTTTGCCTCCTTAGCATACTAAAGGCAAGTCCCTAGTAGCAGCTGAGATAGCTTAGATCCCACCCATACCCATACCCTTGTTGCACTTCTCCATGTTTAGAGAGGTATTGTAATTGTTAAAAAGTATACATTCCCTGACATGGATTAATGTTCAATAAATGTCCTGCTACAAATGATTCATGGATAGAAATCTGCTCTTGTTGGTTCATCCAGTACTTGTGAGTATGTTTATCAATTTGTCCTTTTCAGACCCAATTAGGGTAAGAACCATGGCACATACACATCACAAAATGGCACAAAATGAGGTTGAGAGGAAGGATCACATTTACAACAAGCTAGTTCATGTGGCTGGACAAAAAAGCTGATTATTATCATTGTAGGGTCTAACCAAATGGGACTGTATATTAGAGCTATTACTGCTAATAAAAGGGATGAAAGAAGAAGTCCGAATATTGAGGGTGAATGTTCTTTGATTGTTTGTAGTCATATCATTTCTGATCCTAAGGCCCCAGACTTAAATATTGAAATTTTGTTTTACAGACAGTTGACAGACCAAAGGACTGGTACAAGACTATGTTTAAGCAAATTCATATGGTTCACAAACCTGGTATGTTTCCTTTTTTACATTCCTCTTTCATAGGATCCTAATTTTAGAGCTGAAAGATCATATCTAGCCCATCCCCTCATTTTACAGAGTAGGAAACTGAGGCAAGTGTCTTGCCCATGGTCACATAAGTACTAAGTGGTAGATGGAATTTGAATCTGAGTCTCTAACTTCAATTCTATCAACTTTTCCACTATCCACAATTCCTACTATTTTTAGGAAAAACATGTTTCATTTGAGCAAGATAAGAAATTCTGCAAAGTTTTTCCTCTAGGCACATCCTAATTCTCCCAGTCCTCCAGTGATAGAAGTTCTAAGCCTCAAGGTATGCACATATTGACCTTGATTGTGGCGACTTCACATTGCCCATCTAGAGCCTCATTCTGTGTTCTAAATCATAAATCTTACTAGAGTTTAATGAATCAACTTATAGCTCTTCCTTTTTGTAAGGGAGGGGGGGCGATGGAATACAGGTTAAAGCTCTCTACTGCTAACATCTTGAAAGCCCCTAAAAGGGGGAATATTCTGAGAATGAATAAGAGAGAAAGATATTGGAATGAAGAGGATGAATAAAACCAATGAACCATATGCAGTAAATACCTATCTATACCTAAAACTGAAATGATATAGCTTTGAAACAAAAAAGAGGGGCTTTAAAAAGGAAGGTGCCGTATTGCTAGAGTGCCTAATATTTCTACTTGACAGGCAAAATGGGTAACAGATGAGTGCTAGATATGGAATCCAGAAACTTGAAGTTTGATTGTTGTTTCAGACACTAGTTATATGATCATGGGCAAATCCTCCAACTTTCTCAGCTTCTCTTTCCTGACCTGTAAAATGGGAATGATAGTATTTGCACTGTATAACTCCCAGGATCATTAGGCACAAGCACTTTGAAAACCTTATTGGAGAAATGCATGCTATTATTACTGAAGGCCAGTAGTCTTAGTGAGAAAGGTACTATGCTTCCATAACATTTCTGTCTTGTTTTCCAGATGATGATGCAGATATGTATCACACTCCGTATACATATAATGCAGGTAGGACTTGTTTCTTCACTTTTGAAGACTATTTTGCTAATATCGATGAGGCCTAGTTTAAAAAACCCTTTTTTTGTTTCTTAATTTCTGAAATATTTTTTCATCATTCTGATTAAATTTTAAGGGTGAGGGATAATAATGCCTTAATTAAGTTTCTTAATAGAAACACTGCAAACAAATTAAATTTTTTTTCCATGAAAATGAGATTATTTCTCAAGTATCACATTTATACTCACTGTTAGTTTATACAATTCAGCAGTGTTTATACAAATGTGAAGGATCATGTGAATGAATGCAGTGTCATCAGGATACAGAAGATAAAATTCTCCAGAATCTCCAGAAAGGGGGTAATCAGGATTTCAGAATATTTTTTTAGATATACTTTGGCAATTGAAGGGAGAGGACAAGTCAGAGTATATTGTGACCTTGTGCATACTTTCTTCCAAATGCAGCCATTCATTAAAAAGAAATCCCATTTTCCTGGTGCCATTTGTGACTCATCCTTGCCAGAATTTTTCTTAACAATTTGCCGGGAAAACTCTTCCTTTATATTTTATTAAGCAATCCACATTCTTGAGAAAGACCTGAAATGTGTTTTCTTTGACCCCAGGCTCAGTAGCAACTTTTATCCATCCAAAATGGCCCCCATTTTCTCTTTTCAACTTAATCAAAGCAAGTCAGTGATGCTCCCACCCACCCATTTCCAAGTCCAGGATGGCCCTCCCTCCTTTCATTGCTCCTTCTTTGTATATCTTTGATAAACTTCTCCCATTCAATAGAATTTTTTTGTGCCTCTATCTCATATCCCTTGCTAGACAACAAACTACTGAAAAGCAGAAACTTTGTCTTATCTCTCTCACTATCATGTGCAATATTTCAGACCTAGCAGATGTTTAATAGATATTTATTGAACTTAGATTAGTGCCTTTTAAAAAAAAAATCAATATTATGAACTTGGTTGATCCAGATTGTAAGGAACAGGTATTTCTGATGTAAAAGGAATAGAAAAAAAAAATTTTCTGCTCTTTAATTTTATTTTCACACTGAATTTATGGGTTATTTAATAATGGGTTCTAGACCTGTGGGATAGGTAAGTGAGCAGTAGGGCAACTAGATGGTACAGTGAATAGAATGCCTGGATTGGAACCAGGAACACTCCTCTTCCTGAGTTCAAATCTGGCCTTAGACACTTACTAGTCATGTGATCCATAAAATGAGCTGGAGAAGGAAATGGCAAACCATTCCAGTATCTTTGCCAAGAAAATCCCCAAAATGGGATCAGAAAGAGTAGGACACATCTGCAACAACTGAACAACAACAAAAAGGAGAGAAAAGTGGACTACTAAGAAAAAAAGTTAGTGTTTAAACATTGAAATTATGGTTTACAGAAACCAATCATACAATAGTAATTATTTGTTCTGTGTACAATTTGCTTTTACTCTCTCTTTTTTACACCTGGAATTCCCTTTAGTCCTCAACTCCAACACATACAACAGTGATCACAGTCCAAGCACTATTTTGTGAAGCTTGAACCCCATGACTCCAAGCTTATAGTGATTGCTCTCTCCCTCTTCTCAACTTTAATTATATGTGTTCATCAGTATCTCTTGCCACTGGACCAAACTCTGTCAAGCAGTCCTCAGCTTAAAGGGATGAAACTCTGACAATAGATCCATAAGCATTTATGGTCTTTCCACTATTGCCTCATTGTCTGATATCAATAAGCCAAAAAAACTCCCACAACCAATTATTAGGTATATATTTTGTATTTAATTTCATATATACATGTTTTTCTCTAAAATAATCTTCTTGAGGTTGTACTTTATATTTCAGGTGTCTAGCACTGTGCCTAGTATACAGTAGGTACTTAATAAATACTCATCAGATATCTGAATGTCATTTATGTAATTTATAAGTGTTTATAACTTGGTATCATTAGTTTGTTTTTTTTTCCTTTAATTGTCTCTCCAACTACATTGTCATCTT
>JAJPUD010031605.1:0-12431 GCA_023553655.1 Myrmecobius fasciatus | reverse complement strand
GAAATGTGGACCACAACATAACATTCTCATACTCCTTGATTGATGTTTGCTTACATTGTGTTTCCTTTATCTGATATATCGTTTGTGTAGATAAGATTTTTCTTGCACACCAATGATAAGTTTGGAAATATGTATACATATATTCGATTTGCCAATATTTTAACATAATTAACATGTAGTGGATATCCTGCCATCTAGGGGAGGGATGGGGAGTTGGGGGAAAAATTTCTAACGGAAAGCTATGTAAGGGTTATTGTTGAAGAATTACCCACACATATGTTATGCAAATAAAATAAAAATTTAAAAAAAAGATAAAAATAGTAAAAAAAAAAAACAGCATTATCAATCAATAAAACAAAAGGGTCTTAAAAATTAAAAAAAAAATCACCTTTATTTTCAATTATATCCATCTCCCCTTTTCTACCAAAGGATACATCCTTGGTAAATGAGATGAAACAAAATGAAGTAAAGGCAATTCATCAAAACTAACCAACATATCAATTAAGTTTGCCAGCAGATACAATCTTGCACTCCCATTGTTTCCTACTTTTGTAACAAAGGAAAAGAAATAGGTTTTTTCCATCTTTTCTTTGGAGTCAAATTTGGCCATTATAATCTAACAGTATTCAATTTCAGGGTTTTTTTTGTTTTCTTGTTTGTTTGTCTGTTTTTTTTTTCTATTTACCACTTATATTATTGAAGTAATTATGTCATTGTTCTGCTTACTTCACTCTGAATCAGTTCATATAAGCCTTCTTTCCTTATGGCACATCAATTTTTCGTTTTATTCATTACTGCAATTTTTTGCTATCCAATAGATGGGCATCTTTTTTTTTTTCTTTAGCTCATTCTTTGCAATCACAGAAAGTGCTGCTGATCTATATGGGACTTTTCTTTCTGTCTTTTACTATCTTAGTTTAGGGGGATATTCCTCATTTGTTACTGAACGGATAAAACACTTCAATTTCTGACTAATTCTCCAACCCTCAAAGAATCTAACTGAGCTACAGATTGAAATTATTCAGATCTTAGGCTATTAAACAGTCAAAGCTTAATGAAAGGGGTGTCTGTAATATGTGTGTGTATGTATGTACATGAATGTGTGTGTGTTTGCACATTCCCTCAGGGCACAACTCCTTTTAAATTTAATTTAACAAGAATTATTAAGGATAGATTTATGCTAGACTTTGTGCTTGGTTCTGAAGATTTAAAGATGAAATAAACAACATACTCCCTTAAAAGAAAATCACATTCTTTGATCATCCTCATGGGTCCCTGCCTTCATCATTCCTGCACTGAGACCAAGGACTTGGACTGGTACTGAGATCCTCCAAAGAGCTAGTCCAGACAGTATATTTTGGAACCTCAGGGTGGGGGCTCTAGAAAGCACAGTATATTCTGGCACCCCAACTTGGGGACTCTAGAAAGCACAACACACTATGTAAATGCATGAGGTAGGAATTCTAATATTAATTTCTCAGATTGTCTAAAATAGTCAGTATGTGGAATGTTGTAATGAAAAGAAAATTGGAAAGGTAGTTCCAGTAGAGACAGAATATGAAGGATCTTGAAATGCTAAGATAAGAAATTTAATACAAGAAGCAGTAGAGGCCAGTGTAAATTCTTGAGCAGAGAAGTGACTGGCTAAGGGAAGAGATTATAAAGATTTGACTAAGAGTAACTGCTTTGTGAATGGATAGAAAGAGATATATTTTAAAATATTCTGGGCATTGAATTTACAAAGCTTAGCAGTTGAATAGTGTTGTTCCTGAGAGAGAGCCAAGAGTAGAGGTTGATTCTGTGGCTATGAACTGAGGTGACTTGATAGTACCCTACATAGAAATGGGAATCTTTGGAGAATGATCCCCATTTTTATGAAGAGTACTATCAAATAATTTGAAAAATAGCTAATTTGGGGATTACATGTTGAAGATGCCTATGGGAAATTTATGTCGTGATATCTAATATGCAGTTGGTTACACAAAAAGAGAATTCAGAGGCAGATTAGGGTTAGAAATCATTTGAATGAAGTTAATCATTAAATATATGCAGGCTAATAAGATTACTGAGAGAGGTCACAGAGAAAGAAGACCTAAGAATTTACATGGGACTTTTAATGCTTATAATAGCCTTATATCATTCTATTTGATCCTCATAGCAATCTGTGATATAGTAAAAACATACAAATATCTTTCAGATTGACTAAGTCCTTTTTTCACAATCTTCTATGTTGTATTGTTATCCCCAGTCTGCAAATGAGAAACAAAAAAGAGGTACAGTGAGTTGTTTATAGTTATATACCCAATAAGTGTTCAAGATGGGATTCAAATTTACGTCTGTTGATTTCAAGATCAGTGTTGTTTCTGTTATAGAAATAGTCTTGTTTGGATTACTTGGATTTACCGAGGAATTGTTTTTCTTGCTATTCTTGTTGAAAATCATTTTAAAATGTTTGAGGCCATTTCTCTTTGTCATTAAATAGAATTTGTTGAACATAAAGGAACCTTCCTTTGCCAACTGAGGCTATTTTAATAGTTTGGGTTATTAAGTGTTTTGAAGGCTGTATAGTACTATACGAATGTACAGTGTTGCTATTCTGAATATCACTTTCACTTTTTATTGTATAAACAGGAAAAGTACCATTTCTAAAGTCAAAGAACCAAAGTTTCAGATCTTGCCTATGACATTTACTTCATTTCTTTGGTCTTAAGTTATCTTACCTGCAAAATTGGGGAATTTGAATTTATTTTTTCCCATTCTTTCAACTAAGATGAGGGAAGTCCATGAGGTCTTAGCTTGACCTAGGAGAGACAATCTTTTAGCAAAAGGTGGCATCTTAAAAAAAAACATTTTGTGCTTTCAAATTTTCAGATGCTATTCTTTATTATATGTAATTTTAAAATTATATTATTTGTTTCAGTATATGTATTTGTTTGCATCATTTGCATTACAAATATATTCTTCCTTCCTTTCTCAGAGGGCCATGATATGTTACAAACAATGTTTAAAAAAGAAAATGAGAGAAAGGGGAAAAATTAACACATCAACCAAATCTGAGAGTCCTCCATCTCTACCAAGAAGAGAACACATTTTCCTCCTTTATTATTTGGGAACATCTTTGATCATTATAATTGCATTTCCATTTTCATAATTATGATTATTATTGCTGCTATTTACATTATTGTAGTTATTTTATATATCATTTTCATGATTTTATCTATTTCACTCTGTATCAGGTGATGTGAGGCTTCCCATACCTCTCTGTTTTTTTATTCATCATTTCTTATAAAACAAACCTATTTCATCACATATTTTATTTCTAATTTATTATTGCTGCTAGAATTTTGGTATTAAAGGAACCATTCTTTCTATCTTTGACTCCTTTGAGCTAAAGTGCCTATCAGAGGGAACTCTTGTTCAAATAGTAGGGATGCATTTAATAATTTTGTTAATATAATTTCAAATTATTTTTAGGATAGTTGGGACAAATTGATAGGTCTACTAGCAGTGTATTAGTGCTTGCCTTTCTCTAATCATTAGCATTTGATATTTTATAGGAATCATTTTTATTAGCCATACTTCTACAAAGCTAGTGATTTTTCTCTTATTGAAGTGTTT
This sequence comes from Myrmecobius fasciatus, assembly GCA_023553655.1. Classification (NCBI taxonomy): domain Eukaryota; kingdom Metazoa; phylum Chordata; class Mammalia; order Dasyuromorphia; family Myrmecobiidae; genus Myrmecobius; species Myrmecobius fasciatus. The sequence goes on along the minus strand of JAJPUD010031605.1, from coordinate 8,813 downwards.
GATTGATATCATTTTACCCTGGGTGTGTATGTTCATAATTGAGCTAAGGAGTTCCTGTAGAATCTATGTGCTAGATAATTTCTATTAAATATGCCCCTTCTCAAAGGGCCCCACATGTGCAAGAATGTTTGTGGCAGCCCTTTTTGTATGGCTAGAAACTGGAAACTGAATGAATGCCCATCAATTGGAGAGTGGCTGAATAAATTATGGTACATGAATGCTATGGAATATTATTGTTCTGTAAGAAACGACCAGCAAGACTATTTCAGAGAGTCCTGGAGAGACTTGCATGAACTGATGCTGAGTGAAATGAGCAGAACCAGGAGATCATTATACACGGCAACAACAATACTATATGATGATCAATTCTGATGGACATGGCTCTCTTCAACAATGAAATGTTTCAAACCACTTCCAATTGTTCACTGAAGAAAGCCATATATACCCAGAGAGAGGGATGTGAAATGTGGACCACAACATAACATTTTCATGCTCTCTATTGATGTTTGCTTGCATTGTGTTTCCTTTCTCTGATTTTTCTTTCTTGTAGATATGATTTTTCTTGCACAACAATGATGTGTGGAAATATGTATACATATATTCGATTTGTCAAGTATTTTAACATAATTAACATGTAGTGGATATCCTGCCATCTAAGGGAGGGGTAGGGAGTAGGGGAGAAAATTTGTAACAGAAAGCTTTGTAAGGGTTAATGTTGAAGAATTACCCATACATATGTTTTGCAAATAAAAATAAATAAATAAATATGCTCCTTTTCAAGCAAAATTGTATTTCTATTTTGAGAGTTTCAGCTTCTAGGAGTTCTTTTTGGACATTTCCTACATGATTCCAAGAGTACTGGCCCTCAACAAATGGGGCACAGCAGGCTTGATAACAAAATCCCTGAAATAAGGTTGTTCTTTTGTTTTCTTCATTTTCTCCTAAAGGTTTCTTTAAGAAAAAAAAATTAACTTCTGTTATTTGAGGTTTTGGGTTTTTTTTGAATTCCATTTAAATATGGTTTGACCATAATTTTATTTCACATGAGCATTTCAATAACTGTTAGTGTGACAGGGAGAAAGCTGTTGTTGAGTAAATGGTCTGTTCACCAACATAATATAACTTTGTTCACCAGGATAAAATAATTCATCTCTTTTACATATTTGAGCATATTTTAAGTGTTCTTTTCTCTCTACTTTGCAAATTCATTTGCATAGTTTCCCTCAATATATCCATGGCACTTGCACAATTAATTACACTATCTCACCAAGAATAAATGTACTAGCTGCCTCCCATCACGTATTAAGGCTAATTTAAAGGGATGAATTTAATTCAGTCCAGTCTGATTGTTTACTCAAATTACACATGCATAATGAGGTCTCAGTAGGTAAGCATCCCAAATACTACCTCTGAGACTCAACCAGTACCTTGGGGGCAAAAATATGATTGTCTGACTATGTAGTCATTAACACTTCATAAATTAATGCAGTTGAATTGCCTTACCTGCAGTTTCCAGAGTTTTTCTCAGCCCATAAACAAGTTCATCAACCCTCTGCATTACAAACTAGGGTCAGAGCAGTGCATTCTTGATGCTTAGAAACTTTATAAGCTTAAGTAAGCTGCCCTCACTGGAGCCAGGGCTTTATTATCAACATTTGGATACATACATCCTTGAAACATCTGTTTTCAATAAGAGGAGTGGGATAAGGTCTAAAATTGGACACAAGAAAAAAATTATATATGTATTTGTATACAAAAATTTATAATTCATACATACATACACATATATATGTTTAAAGTTTTATTCACCCTTTTACATGGTCATTCCTTGGTCTCCTCTAAGATAGGCAGAGATAAAATACAGAGATAAATGCTGGAACTTAATAATGTTGTCAATCTTGCCTAAGTTTTTTTTTTCCTTCATCTTTTTCTTTGCCTGTGATTTTGCTATTCTGTCTCTTTCTAGGCAGTTTAATATTTTTCTATTACATTCATCATAGTAATCTTAATTCTCTAACAGTGTCAGCAAAATTGTAATTTAAACTTTTATTCATAAATATTTTAATTAAAGAAAAATCCAGTTATAAGATCAAGAGAAAATCTGTTAATTATTCTCCTCAATATTTTTAGTGTGTTCCCCAAAGGGTTTTTTTTTCTTTTATTTCTTTTGTAGTCCTTTGTTCTACTGTGTCCATTGGACCATAGGACACACATACATTACCATGAAGGAAACAAAGGTGACAGTTTTGATATACAGTATGTTTCAAAAGTAAAACCAAAAATCAACAAAACAATACAACAAAACAACTTAGTGAGGTTTTAAACCCCTAAAGCTTAGGGAAGAAATTTGAACTTCATGTTGTTCCCCACTTCCTGTTCTATTCTTTTCACTTCTGAGCAGCCTTTTTTCCTAGTGTCACCTAGTTCAGATCCTGGTGGCTCTTGGGTACAACTTAATTGTCATTCTTCTCTTTTCTCAAGGAGTTCAATATCCCAGCTAGTTTTCCTTTCCTCCCCAAATCTTGTCCTCATATTAGGGGACCTCAGACTATGTTAATGTTCCTTTATATACTCTAACATTTTCTCAATCTCCTCCTTTTTGACTTCTTTAGCCATACATAGTATGTGACCTCTTCCATCCTACCAGTTGAGAATCAAGAAAATAGAAACTATTAGTCATGAGCTCATTCTTCTCACCTTCTCTGCATCTCAAAACCCTTTGACATCACCCTTAATTCTCTATTCTTTTTTTTAAAAAAGCTCTAATAATGAGATGACTCTTCTTACAGGTCAATTCCTCTACATGTACCTTTAATCTCATTCCTTTTGTTTTCCTCTGGCAGACTGCCTCTGAAATCATTTTCCCCTACCTTTCTTTATACTCTTTAATCTTTCCTTATATGCAGGATCTTTCCTTTCTGCCTATAAACTTGCCGGAGTTTCCTTCATCCTTCAAAAATAATCTAACTAATATGCCTATCTCTTCTCCCCTTCTTTAGGCAAATTGCTGAGGAAGAAAAAGCTTTCTCCTCTTATTACCTTCATGTCCTGTCATCATACTCTGCCCTTAATGCTTTGCAGACAGATTTCTGACCTTATCACCCTACTAGAATTGCTCTCTTCAAAGTTACCATGATCTTTTAATTGCAAACTCTAATGGCTCTTTTTTCAGTACTTCTTAACCTTCTCTGTGGCATTTGACACCATTTATAATGTTTTCTTGGATGTTTTATCTTATCAGAGTTTTCATAATCCTATTTTTTCCCCATTTCCTTTTCATACCACTCCTCTTTAGTCTTTGTTAATTCATTATCCATATCAAAGACCCTAACTGTAGGTGTTTCCCAAGGACCTGTCTTGGATCTTCTCTCAAAATATAAATATATATATATATATATGTATATACATATACATATATATATATATATATATAAAATCTCATTGAATGACTTCATCAGCTCCCATATATTTAATCACCATTTCTTTGCAAATAATTTCTGCCCCATCACTACCTATCTATTGGATTTTTCAAACTTCTTCTTGCTTGGGTATCTAAGACCTAATTTGTCTAAAACAAAAGTTATTATTCTCCTATCTACCAAAACAAAAACAAAACAAAACCCCTTATTCTTCTAGATGTCTTTATTTCTATTGAGAGTAGCATTATCTTTCCACTATCTTTCCAGGTTCATAACCTCAGAGTTATCCTTAACTTATTCATCTCATATAAAATCAGTTGCAAATCTTGTCATTTCCACATCTCTCATGCATATTTCCTTTTCAGTATTGTCTCAGATATTATTCCACATCAGACATTCATTATTTTTTTCCTGGATTAGGATATCCCTGCCTTAAATCTCTTTCCCATTCCAATCTTTCCACCTCACAGTTGCTAAAGCAATTTTCCCAAAGTGTGGGTCTGACCATAACACTCCCCCTTGCAACAAAGTCCAGTTATTCCTTATTAATCTTAGGATAAAATATGAACTCCTCTGGTCTTTACATTTTTTAGGTTTTTTTTCTGAGGCGATTGGGATAAAGTGACTTGCCTCGGGTCACACAGCTAGAAAATATTAAATGTCTTAGACCAGATTTGAACTCAGATTCTGCTGAATTCAGGGCTAGTGCTCTATCCATTGCACCACCTAACTGCCCCCATTTTTTAGGTTTTTAAGATAGTTTTTAGCATTTATCTTTGCAAAACTTCATCTTCCAAATTTTTCTCCTCTCCCTACTTCTCCTGGATAACAAGTAATCTAATATAGATTAAACATGTGCAATTCTTCTAAACATATTTGTCATGCTGTGTAAGAAAAATCAGATCAAAAGGGAATGAAAGAACATGAGCAAGAAAGAAAACAAACAAACGAATAATAACAACAAAAAGAGTGAAAATACTATGCTTTGATACATATTCAGTCTCCATAGTTCTCTCTCTGGATGCAGATGTGTCTTTACATCTCTGTTTGGTCTTAAGGTCTTCATGCCCCATCCCTAGTTTGTCTTTCTAATTTTTTACATAGCTCATAATTTACATAAATTTTATATAGCTCATTACATAGTACTCCCTTTCCTATACACCAGGCCTGCTGATCTTTCCTCGCAAACAACTCTGTATTTCCCATGTCTGCCTTTCTTTAGATTTCTTTACTTGTTTCAAGTATCACCTCAAACTCTACCTTCTATAAGCTTTTGCTGCCTGTAGCCCCAGATGCTAATGCTTTATCTTACAATATATTCATTCCATTCATGTTGTATTTTTTCTGCATATGCACGTATATTTTTATATATTGTCTCCACTAAATGAATGCAAGTTTATTGAAGGCAAAGACCATGCCATTTTTGTCTTTGTATCCCCAGCACCTACCACAGCTAGTAGGACAAATAAATAAATAAACTCATAAATGTTATTGAGCAGTTGATTATTTTATGCAAAGTTCTACTAAATTTAATTATGGGGTTTCCAATTTTATAGCAGGAAAATATTAGCAAGTCAAAAAACACAGAGTTAAAGGACTATTATAGTCAAGTATGCTGATCTTTGATAAGAAATAGAAAATTTCTAACAAATAGGTTATAGGTATTGAAAATTATGAGAGCAGTGTAGAATAACATACTAGGGGAACTAACTCTCTACCATTTTAGATATTAGGGTCATTAAAATTTTACAATGTCATTCAACAGTTGAAAAGATAACATAAGCATAATGAAAATAACACTGGATCTAGAATCAACAGGTCTAGGTTTACAATTCTGGATTGACAATTTGTTTCTTGAGGGGGAAGTTTTTGAGCTGTAGTTTCTTTGCCTGTCAAATGATAGGGTTGTGCTAAATGTTCTTTAAGTTCTTTTCTAGCTCTGAATTTTGTATTTATAATAATGTCTCAAAATGTCAAGAAAAGATTACATTAGATTCAGCATACTCTGCTTAAGAATGCAGAAAAATATGTTAAGAATGCTTAACATATTTTGTTAATATTTCTATTTAAAATAATTAAGGTTTTTTTAAATGGGCTTTAAAAAAAAAGCTATCCCCAAATAACAAATATAAAGAAAGACTCATTTCCTTAGTATTTTAGATACTTGAGATTTTTAATACAATTAAAGAGACCAGATAAACCAGTGCTACAACAGTTAATGCACATGATGATATAATGAAACACCAAATTGCTCAGCAAAACTCTATACTGGAGAAGTTCAAAGAAAAAGGACAACAATTAGCATCAAAGTAGTTAAGCAAGGCTTTTAGGAGAGATATCATTCTGCTATATTGGGAATCAGTCAACAAGCTTTTATTAAACACTTGTTATGTGGTATGGGTAACTAGGTGTTGCAGGGGATAGATTGCAGGACCTAGAGTTAAGAAATCTCATCTGACCTCAGACATTTACTAGCTATGTGACCCTGGACAAGTCATTTTACCCTATTTGCCTCGGCATTCTCATCTGTAAAATGAGCTGGAGAATACCATGAAAAACCACTTCAATATCTTTTCCAAGAAAACCCCAAATAAGCTCACAAATAGTCAGACAAGACTGAAAAACGACTGAACATAATGTTCTAAACACTGTACTAAGCACTAGAGATACAAAGAAAAGTATAAAGCAATCTTCACTCACAGTCTAATGGGGCAGACAATATGAAAATAGTTATGTAATAGGAAATAGAGAATCCAGTCAAAAAACCTGGGTTTTAGTACAGTACTGCCACTAACTGGCTTTGTGACTATGAACACCTCACTCCCATGGCTCTCTTTTTACTCATTTGTAAAAGTAAAAGGGTTGATCTAAGTCATTTCATGTATTCTCCCATCTTTACCCCAAAGAGGTGCCTTTTTATAGGTGCTGGGGAAAATGAAAAGTGAAGATAAGACAGTCTCTATCTTTTTAGAGTTTTTAGTCTTATTAGCACTGTCAGTTCTATAATTCTAGAAATCCTATTGGGATTTGACCTTGGCCTTGAAAAATAGGAAATGTTCTGAAAGATACAAGAATGGAATAATCAACCAATAGGCAAAGCTCTATAGGAAAATGATTTTTTTCCTTTTTTTTTTATTAATCTCTAAACCTTTATCTCATTGTGTCCATACCACAGCCCATTACTATTATGGGTGCTGCTATATTTTTCCATCCCCTCACTTCCTTTTTTTTTTAATAGATAAGGAAAGAACACTCTGACAAGTTCAGTGCTTATTCCATGGTCACAGAACTAGAAAATATCAGAGGTGGAGGTCAGAGGTGGGATGCAAATTCCACTATTTCTTGCTTTGAGTCCAGTTCTTTCTCTACTCTACTATGGTTCTTTGTTGAATTGAGTTTTCTCCATAATGACTAATATGAGACAATACTATAAGCATTTTCAGATAACATACTCGAAAAGGTTCCAAAGAAGGAACCTAGAGTGATCCTCCTTAGATCTGCCCTGTTAAGTTCTGAGGCACAACTTTGTCTTATAATTATCAAGATAAAACCCAGTGTCAAGGCAAATGCCCCTAGGTTAGTTCCTCCAGCAGGAGGAATTTTCTTGTCAGCCTGGCAAATGAAAGACTAACTTGGGCCATCTGGTTCTATAACACCCTCCTACACCGCTACTTAAAAGCAGGCGAACATATTTTCTCTTACATTTTGTCAATAAAATATTGTTCCCCCAGTTTGTCAATTTGCCAAATTTTCAGCCCTGACCAAAGTTGGAGCATTTGGTGATGAGGCTCTGGAAACTGAAGAACCTTCATCTTTTATACAGATTCCTACCAGCCAAAACAATAGGTCTTTTGCTTATGGGTTACCAGAACTCCCCTCCTGTCATACCGTAAACTGGAGTCTGAAAGTATTTTTTAAGTGAAACCAAAATATGTCAGAATCATGCCAGATTCATCTGCCCTTTCTGTCCTGTTAATTTTGCTTTACCAAATGACAGTGAAGAATCGATGTCTAGCATTTCCAACTGCCAGGTAGAGTGTGTACACATTTATTAAGATTAATTAAAAAGTAACAAATTGTAAAGTAATAACATTAACAACCAGTAGAAAAAGTGTAGACATTTTGACAGTCTTTTTTGAATTCCATTAAAAGATGGGAGTGACAAAAACCCCAGAGACTATTTCTACTTTACTAAAGAAATAGGTCACAGATTCAATTACAGTCACTGAAGCATGGACTCAATCTATCATGGCAAATTAAGTACATTTTAGCAACCTACTTTCCTTTAAAAATTTTATAGACACTTTCAGTGGAAGAAGAAAGAGTATAGGAGAAAAAGGAATTGTAAAACAAAGTCCCATCTTTGTTTTCCCTTCTGTTTTGACTAAGCCTTTGACTTATTTATTTTGAATTTAGAACAGAAAATCATTAAGAAATACCTGACTTCCTTACAATTATTAGCTGTTCTCTGTCATGATTTTATAACACACAATTTAACTTGAGGTAGAAAAGATCTCTGAATTAGACTCTACAATCACAATGGAGAGTGGAAGATAGGGAGCAAGTCTCATTCCTTTGGTCTAGAAATATTTCTTCTCTACAGCCTTGATGAAATTTTGTCACGGAATTTCAGAGCTAAGTTGAAAAATAAATAAATAAGAAGGGTTCATGCAGGCTGTGGATATAGTTTAGTCAAGTGCAAATATTGGGACCATGGGGCACCCTTTTGCCCATAGCAAAATTGATTTCATGTTAACACTCAAATTTCCAAATATTTTTACATCCAAAGGTTCTGATAAAGGCCTCATTTCTAAAATATATAGAGAATTGACTCAAATATATAAGAATTCAAGCCATTCTCCAATTGACAAATGGTCAAAAGATATGAACAGACAATTTTCAGACGAAGAAATTGAAACTATTTCCGGTCACATGAAAAGGTGCTCCAAGTCACTATTGATCAGAGAAATGCAAATTAAGACAACTCTGAGATACCACTACACACCTGTCAGATTGGCTAAAATGACAGGAAATGATAATGATAACTGTTGGTGGGGATGTGGGAAAACTGGGACACTGATACATTGTTGGTGGAACTGTGAACGGATCCAACCATTCTGGAGGGCAATTTGGAGCTATGCTCAAAAAGTTATCAAACAGTGCATACCCTTTGACCCAGCAGTGTTTCTACTGGGCCTATATCCCAAAAAGATTTTAAAGGAGGGAAAGGGACCCACATGTGCAAAAATGTTTGTAGCAGCCCTTTTTGTAGTGGCAAGAAACTGGAAATTGAAAAGATGCCCATCAATTGGAGAATGGCTGAATAAATTATGGTATATGAATGTTATGGAATATTATTGTTCTGTAAGAAATGACCAACAGGAGGATTTCAGA
>JAJPUD010031604.1:0-12434 GCA_023553655.1 Myrmecobius fasciatus | reverse complement strand
TTGCTAAAATCTTATTTAAAATTTTTGCATCAATATTCATTAGGGAAATGGGTCTATAGTTTTCTTTCTCAGTTTTCTCCCTACCTGGTTTAGCTATCAGCACCATATCGGTATCATAGAAGGAATTTGGTAGTACACCTTCTTTCCCTATTTTTTCAAATACTTTATATAGTATTGGGATTAATTGTTCTTTGAATGTATTCACATGTAAATCCATCTGGCCCTGGAGATTTTTTCTTAGGGAGTTGATTAATAGCTTGTTCTATTTCTTTTTCCAAAATGAGGCTATTTAAATAATTTATTTCCCCTTCTGTTACCCTAGGCAATCTATATTTTTGTAGATATTCCTCCACTTCATTTAAATTATCAAATTTATTGGCATAAAGTTGGGCAAAGTAACTCCTAATTATTACTCTAATTTCCTCTTCATTGGAGGAAAGTTCTCCCTTATCATTTTTGAGACTAACAATTTGATTTTCCTCTTTCCTTTTTCTAATCAAATTAAATAAAGGCTTATCTATTTTTTTGGCTTTTTCATAAAACCAGCTCTTGGTTTTATTGATTAATTTGATAGTTTTCTTATTTTCAGTTTTATTGATCTCCCCTTTAGTTTTCAGAATTTCCAATTTTGTATTTAATTGAGTGTTTTTAATTTGGTCTTTTTCTAGCTTTTTTAATTGTAAGCCCAGTTCATTCATCTTCTCTTTCTCTGTTTTATGCAAGTAAGCATCTAGAGATATAAAATTACCCCTTATAACTGCTTTAGCCATGCCCCACAAATTTTGGTACGTTGTCTCATTATTGTCATTCTCCTGGATGAAATTATTGATTGTGTCTATAATTTGCTCTTTCACCCATTCACAGGATTAGATTAGTTAATTTCCTATTAAGTTGTGGTCTATTTTCGCCTGGCCTTATATTACATATGAGTTTTATTGCATCATGATCTGAGAAGGATGCATTTACTATTTCTGCTTTTCTGCATTTGATTTTGAGGTTTTTATGCCGTAACACATAATTAATTTTCGTATAAATTCCATGAACCCCTGAGAAAAACGTATACTCCCTTCTCTCACCATTCAATTTTCTCCAGAGATCTATCATACCTAACTTTTCTAGCCTTTTGTTTACCTCCCTAACTTCTTTCTTATTTATTTTGTGATTTGATTTATCTAAATTCTGAGAGAGCAAGTTTGAGATCCCCCACTAGTATAGTATTATTGTCTATTTCTCCTTGCATCTCTGTTAGTTTCTCCTCTAGGAATTTGGATGCTATACCACTTGGTGCATATATGTTTAGTATTGATACTACTTCATTGTCTATGGTACCCTTTAGTAAAATATAGTTTCCTTCCTTATCTCTTTTAATTAGATCTATTTTTGTTTTTACTTGACCCGAGATAAGGATTGCTAGCCCTGCCATTCTTTCTTCACCTGAAGCATAGAAGATTCTACTCCAGCCCTTTACCTTCATTCTGTATGTATCTCTGTGTTTTAGATGCGTTTCTTGTAAACAAGATAATGTAGGATTTCAAATGGCTTTGATAATTGCTGCTTTAAAATATAGTTTTAGGTCTAGCATAGCTAGGCCATCTTCATGTCCTTTTTTTTTTCATTAATTCCCTTGAAAATCTTGACCTTTTGTTCTTCTAGATGAATTTTATTATTATTTTTCTAGATGTGTAATTTCTTGAGAATTTGATTTGAATGGAACTAAATAAGTAGATTAACTTAGTAGGATTTTCATTTTTATTATATTTGCTCAGCCTACCTGTAAGCACTTTATATTTTTCCAAGTAATTAGATCTGATTTGTGTGGAAAGTGTTTTGTAGTTGTGTTCATGGAGTTACTGACTTTCCCTTGGCAGATAGATTCCTAAATATTTTATACTATCAACAATTATTTTGAATGGAATTTGTGTTTGTATCTCATGATGCTGGACTTTATTGACAATATAATAAATGATGATTTATGCTCAATTCTCTTTTTTAAGGAATTGATTTTCTCAGCGAGCTTTTGCACTCTTTCCCAATTAGCCAATTTTGCTTTTTTAAGACATTCAATTCATTAGCTTTTTGCATATTTTGGTACCACTCTCAATTTTTTTCTTAATTTTTCCTCTATCTCTCTTAGTTGATGTTCAAAGCCTAGATGGCTAGGACGTACTTGTGGAGCTTGTGCTGGGATTTTATGCTAGGTTTCCACCCTGACTCTGCACACCTTTTCTGCTAATCTTCCAAGTTTGGAAACCAAAAGGTCTTGAAGCTCCAGTTCTGCTGCTAATGCAGAGGTCTGGCTGAGGCTGGATCCAAGGTCAGGGCAGGAAGGGCCCAGGGCTGTGCTGTCATGGCCTTCATGGGAACTGCACACTGAACTCCCACCCTGGTCTCACAGGCCTTTTCTGCTGATTTTCTAAGTTGTCTTCAGCTAAAAATGTTCTACTCTGTTCTGATGCTGTAAAATTTCTTTAGTCATTTTTAAAAGAATTCATTTTTAAAGGTGGAGAAGTTGAGTGAATTCCTACTTTTACTCCACCATCTTGATTCTGCTTAAATCTTTGCCTTTTTTGTATCCCTAAAGCTTAGCACAGTGTCTGACCCATAGTAGTAGCTTCCTAAGGGCTTATTGACTCACTGGCTGATCTTCTTTATTGTTCATTTAAACCATATTTAACACCCAATCCAGATTGTGGCTATTATTTTGTAACTATCTCTATGACCTTCTCCATCCTTCCTCAATGAATTTTGTGTTTGGCTTCCTCCTTCCCCACTTTTGTCTTAATAATATGGAGTGTCAGCATGCATGCTGATACGCTGTCAACTGCTATAAACTTTCAGTTCCTCAATTCATGTATTTCTCATAACATACACCTACACCCCACTTCAACCACACATAAATATGGTAACAAGATTTATCTTGCCATCACCTTCAAGTGTTTCATTTTCATGTTCATGAACTCTAAAATGACTTTAATAAAATTATTTTTATATATATTTTCCTCAGCCTTATGATCCTGTTTTTTTCTTACTGTGACTGCCAATCTTTCTACTCTTAGTTCTTTGCCAGGTCATCAACACTGAATTGGCTATACTGTTCTCTGTTTTCAGCTTTCACCACCGGAAGAACCAGTTCATTCTATATTGTCCTCTTTTCGATCCCTTTTTTTTAATTCATTCCTTCCCATCATGGTCTTCTAATTTCCAGAATGGATTATTACCACCAATTCCCTTCCCTTCTATTCTCTTACTCCTGATCAGAAATGGATAAAATAAAAAATTAAAATTAAAAAAACAGGGTAACTCAACTGGGGCATTATCAAAACAAAGCAATGTTTTTATACTTCAGTAATTGTTCCATTATTCCACTTTCCACAGTGGCCTTTTCGTATCTTTACATTTCTTCTCAAACCTTTGAAGAGTTTCTCTTCTCCCGTTCTTTGCAATAAGTATTATGTCAATTTTCATTATCTGAAAACTCTACTTATATTCTTTTCTTTTCACATCACTCAGATGATTTCTCTTACTATTTCATCATTCATCTCACATGAAGAAATAACCTTTTTCCTTGAGAAGACAAATGAATCTACATGTGACCAAAATATATCTTGTCTTCTCAAGTATATTGCTCATTATATCATTCCCATTTTCTAAATAATCTTTAATATCTCACAGTCTACTGGTTACTTCCCTAATTTCTACACACATGACTAAATCTCCCCCAGTATTATAGGATTCTAACTTGATCAGTCCATCCCAAATATCTATCATTCTTTATCTTTATCTTCTAGGGCATACAATCCTTGAGAAGGCTATATGTAATTTTTCTTTCTCTTCTTACTCTTCAACAATCTGTCTCCTGAGCTCATTGTTCAACTAAAACTTATCTTTGCAAAGAAAATAGCAATCTCTTAATTCTTAAATTTCATGATCTCTTCCTTCTTGGCCTGTCAGAAGCCTTTCACAAATTCTTGATCAGCCTGTTACTCTTGAAAATCTCTTCTCTCTAGATTTTTGTGATATTGATCTTTGGTTTCTTTCCTATCTGATTATTCCTAAGACACCTTGTATGGATGACCATCTATGACACAAACCCTAAAATTCAGTGGCTTAAGATTCTATCCTGTAATCTCTTCTCTTCTACATCTATATTATTTACCTTATTGATCTTGTCAGGATCCATGGATTCAGTTATTATTGCTATATCCTCCTGACCAGTAGGTTCATATTTTTGGCTATCCTTTGTATGTCAAACTGTATGTCCTAAAAAACTCAGAGTAAACTAATGACTAAAACTGAACTCATTGTTTTTTCCCTTAACCTCCCTTCCAAACATTATTTCCCTCTCCCCAAGGCAGTAGATGTTAAGTGACTGCCCAGGATCACACAGCTAGGAAGTGTTAAGTGTTTGAGTCTAGTATTATACCCAGGTGCTTTTGATTTAAGGATTGATGTTCTATTCAATGCACCATCTCTTCCAAACATTTTCCAAACATTGCTATTACTGCTGAATACACTTTGGTATTTGTAATGACCAAACTCACAGCATAGGAATCAGATTGACTCTTCATTCTGTTATTCCTCCTACTAATATAAAATTTATTATCAAGCACTATCAATTTTGTCTTTGCAACATCTCCAGTTTTTACTTCCTTCTGTCTTCTGACATTATCACCCTTCTGTTATAGGTCTTTATCTCCTCAATTCTTTACCATTAGATTGCTGGTTGGTCTCCCTGACTCAAGTTTCTTCCCACTCATTCACCTTTCACTCAGCTATCCAAGTTATTTTTTAATTTTCTTTCAAGTTTATTTTATTTGAAGAAACAGAATAAGCAAAAAGAAAAACAGAAAAGCAATACCAAAAAATGGAACAAAACAAAAGAGAACATTATCATGTGTCAATTAGAACATCAAGAAGAATTCAAAATATATAACAACAAATACCAATTTAAGAAAATATTTGTACTAGTAGAAGAAATTATATTCATGAGTGTCCATCTTTTCTTCCTTGTAAATTATTCTTTTGTTCTCTGCTGCACACCTTATTTACTTTATTCATTCTCCTCCTTTCATTCCCCTGCCACCCCACGTGGACTATAGTATAGAAAGGACATAATGATATATACATATGCAGATATATATACACATATATACAGAAAGACACATATATCTCCCTTTCATTCTGCCCACTACCCCCAATCAAGTTACAGTAAATAAAAATATATTTATGTATACATGTGTAGATATAAATGACATATTTAGACACATATACAGATAGATTTACATATATACACATACATATACATAAAAACACAGACACAGACACAAATCCCATATACATATATCTTTCCTATTCCTGCTGACTCATTAAATTCTGTTCTATAACTTGGCTTACTATTATTTAACCTCACCACACCCAGGGATCCCTCCCTTATCTTCTTTCATCATCCTTTGTTTCCTCATCACCTATCCTTCCCAACTCATTTCTTTATAGATTTTGGAGGACATTTTAACCTTCATGGTATAAATATATAGTGTTGCCTATTGAACCCATTCCTGATGTAAGTAGGTTTTTATAACTATGAGCCATTTTATATTGAGTTATTTTCTTCTTTGAGACTCTTTACCTCCTTTTCTAATTGGTTAAATTTTGTTTTTCATAATCTTCTTGTTTTTCTTGGATAGTTTTAATTTTTTTTAAGTTTTTCCTGAATGTCTCTCATTTGATTTTTTCAATTCTTTTTTGAGTTCTTCTATAAATTCTCTAAGGATAAGGAGCCAGTATACATTACTCTTTGAAGCAGAAACTATTTTTTACTAGAGGTCTGCTCTGAAGATGAATCCTGGTCTTCCTTGTTCTCATAATATGTTTCAATGGTAGGGTTCTTCAATGCTCATTTTTAATAAGATGTATTCATACGTATTAAACAATATTTATTTATTATATAAATTATTTACATATTATGTAAATAATTAATATATAACAAAGAGGTATTTATAAATAAGTGGTGTTAAGTACCTCTAATTGTGGGTTGGGGGGATGGTGCCTCAAGTTTCCTTGGACCTCTCCACTCTGATGAGGAATCCCAACCCTACTGTAAGTGTCCATAGCCAGCAGTGTCCTTGCCCTGCTGCTTCTGCACTCACCAGGTGCTGGTTCCTTCTTACACAGGGCCATGTCTCAGCAGCACAGCCGAGGTTCACTTTGTCTTTCCATACTCAAACCCCCACTGGACAAACACTCTGAGAGGTGAAAGTCTCTGGTGTCTGCTGAGTCTCCAGCCAGAGTCAAATAGCCCCAGGGGTCCCATCTTGAAGTTTCTCTAGCCTGGATGTGTTTGCAGTTTAGAAAGGTTAATCCCAGCCCAAGATCTTTCTTCGGATCTTGTGACAATTGCATCAAAATAATCCCTGTTCTGCTCCAAGTCTTGGTTTTTCTCAAGTCTTTGTTCTCCAAATTTGTTCTATTTGTTGGAGAAATCGGGAGAGCTTGAAATTTATTAACCTACTCTAACATCTTCCCAGAATCCTCTCCCAAAGTTATTTTAAAATGTATTTCTGACCATGTCCATCTTTACTTAAATTGTTTTTTCAAATGATGCCTAATACACCTTATAAAAATATAAACTCATCTGATTGACATTCAAAGCTCTATCCCCAAATAATAATCTATCCCCCAAATTTAGTTAGCTGACATCTTATGTCTTTTTATACACTCCACAATCCTGAAATATTGGACTAATTATTATTCATGACACAAACCATTCAGTCTCTCCACTATGATTTTTAACCAACTATATAACTGGAATTCTCTTTCTTTTTTTCTCTGCTTTCTGACTTCCCATACTGGTTTTTTACAAGAAGACATTCCCAGTCTCTCTTAATACTACTCCCTGAATAAAATAGAAAGCAAAAGTTAGAAGTTAGTTTAGAACAAGATCTCACATTATACTTTATAATTAACTCTAAATGAATACATTATCTACACATGAAAGGGGGCATAAAAAAGAAATTAAATTAGCAATGAAGAAAATGCCTTTCACAACAATGAATTGGAGAATTCCTCATCCATGGAGTGGCAGGTTCATTTTCAGATACTGCTGCATCAGTAGGACTCCAGTATCCAGAGTCCTATCCTAAATTAGCATTCTAATTGCATGATCTGCCAATCTGTCTTTTATTCAAAGAAGGGAAAAAAGATATCATCATTATCAGTTTCATGGCAAGAAAATCAAAAGCTTTTCTATGAACAAAATAAAAATATTTGATGAAGAAAGCCAATTGCAAAATTCAGGATTCTCTATTTCATTCAATTATCCAGGAAATATTGAAAGCAAATACAAATATTTGAGACCAAGAAATATTTTCAAATAATAGATATTATGAATATATCAAGTTTTCATCATGTATATGCATACACATACACACATATATATATGTGTATGTATATATATATATATATATATATATATATATATTGATACTCACAGCAACTGAATGATCACTTCTCAAATAAACTTTGAAAAGTTTTATGAAATATGTATTCAATCTTTAATAATAAGAGAGATATCCATCAGAACAAACCGAGTTTCATCTCATTTCCAGAAAATTATGACAAAAGAGAATACAACGGATCAATGAATTCGACAGCCAGCTAAAAGTAGTAGAGAAAAAAACAAATTAAAAATCCTCAAAAGCAAAATGAAAATCCTGAAAATCAAAGGAATGATCATTAAACTGAAAGTAAGAAAAAGCATTTAAATAAGAAATAAAACTGAGAGTTGATTTTATGGAAATAAACAACTATGTATTTTGTTAATTAGAATTAGATGAAAAAAATACTAACATCAAAAATTAACAGGATGAATGCATTACCAATCAGATGAAATTAAAATAAGTATTAGAAGTGATTATGCCCAATAATATCCCAGCAAAACTGACAAAGTAAGCAAAATAGATGACTATAAAATGCTCAGATTAGCAGTAAAGGAAAGAGAATATATTTTAATGACTATCTTATAAAAACAAATCGAATAAGCCATCAATGAGCTCCCTATAGGATAAAAAAAACAAACTTCATGACCAGATTTGCAAGTGAACTCTTCCAAGCATTTAAGGAATCCCAGTACTTTATATAATTGTAAATAGGTAAAGAAGTCCTATAAAATTCCTATTATAACACAAATATTTTCTTTCCATCTAAACTAGGGAAAGCAAAAACAGAAAAAAAGACTCTGGAGCAATATCCTTAATGAACTTCAATCCCCTCCCCAAATTAAAAACAATATTATCAATATTAAAAGCAATTAAACAACAAAATAAAATAACAATGTTATTATAGTAATGTATCACAAAGATAATACTATGAACAGGTGGAATTTATTTTGGGTATTCAGAGCTGCTTCAATTTTAGGAAAACTATCAGTGTCATTGAAAACATCAATTGCAAAAACTACAAAAAATCATATAATTATACCAATAGATGCAGAAAAATCCAGTGAAAAAACACAGCATCCATTCTTATTTAAAAATAAAAAACCAAACATAATAAAAATGACAATACTACCCAAACTAATCTACTTATTTAGTGCCATACCAATCAAACTCCCAAGAAATTATTTTACAGATCTAGAAAAAATAGTAGCAAAGTTCATTTGGAAGAACAAAAGGTCAAGGATCTCAAGGGGATTAATGAAAAAAAAAGGCAGATGAAGGTGGCCTTGCTGTACCAGATCTAAAACTATATTATAAAGCAGCGGTCATCAAAACCATTCGGTACTGGCTAAGAAATAGAGCAGTCGATCAGTGGCACAGGATAGGATATCAGGACAATCTAGGCAATAACCTTAACAATTTAGTATTCGATAAACCCAAAGACCCCGGCTTTTGGGATAAATACTCACTATTTGGCAAAAACTGCTGGGAAAATTGGAAACTAGTGTGGAAGAAATTAGGGCTTGACCCATACCTAACACCACATACCAAGATAAGATCTAAATGGGTTCATGATCTAGATATAAAGAGGGACTTTGTAAGCAAGTTAGAGGAACGTAATATAGTTTATCTCTCAGACCTGTGGAGATGGAATAAATTTATGTCCAAAGAAGACCTGGAACTCCTAATTGAACACCAGATGGATAATTTTGATTATATTAAGTTAAAAAGTTTCTGTACAAACAAAACAAATGCAGACAAGATTAGGAGGGAAGCATCAAATTGGGAAATCATCTTTACATTTAATGGTTCTGATAAAGGCCTCATTTCTAAAATATATAGAGAATTGTCTCATAAATATGGGAATTCAAGCCACTCTTCAATAGATAAGTGGTCAAGGGATATGAACAGACAATTTTCAGATGATGAAATTAAAACCATCTCTAGTCATATGAAAAGTTGCTCCAAATCAGTATTGATCAGAGAAATGCAAATTAAGACAACTCTGAGGTATCACTACACACCTGTCAGATTGGGTAAAATGACAGGAAAAGATAATGATGAATGTTGGAGGGGATGTGGGAAAGCTGGAACACTAATACATTGTTGGTGGAACTGTGCACGGATCCAACCATTCCGGAGAGCAATTTGGAGCTATGCTCAAAAAGTTATCAAACTGTGCATACCCTTTGACCCAACAGTGTTTCTATTGGGCCTATATCCCAAAGAGATCTTAGAGGAGGGAAAGGGACCCACATGTGCAAGAATGTTTGTGGCATCCCTTTCTGTAGTGGCTAGGAACTGGTAACTGAAGGGATGCCCATCAATTGGAGAGTGGCTGAATAAATTATGGTATATTAATGTTATGGAATATTATTGCTCTGTAAGAAACGACCAGCAGGATGATTTCAGAGAGGCCTGGAGAGACTTACATGAACTGATCCTGAGTGAAACGAGCAGAACCAGGAGATCATCATACACAGCAACAATATTACATGATGATCAATTCTGATGGACATGGCTCTCTGCAACAAAGAATTGTCTCAAACCAGTTCCAATTGTTCCCTGAAGAAAACCATATACACCCAGAGAAAGGGAAATGAAATATGGACCACAACGTAACATTTTCATGATCTCTATTGACATTTGCTTGCATTGTGTTGCCTTTCTCTGATTCTTTTTTTTCTTGTAGATAGGATTTTTCTTGCATAACTTTTCAAGCATTTCAACATTATTAACATGTAGTGAACTTCCTGCCATCTAGGGGAGGGGAGGGGACTGGGGGTAAAATGTGTAATGGAAAGCTTTGTAAAGATCAATGTTGGGGAACTACCCATATATATGTTATACAAATAAAAAGCTTTAATAAAAAAACACTAGAAAACATAGAAATCAATTGAGATTTAAAAAAAAAAATGATATGAAGTATCTAAAACCAGGAGCAGACTTTACCTGCAATATGGATGGGAAAACTTGAAGCTTCTACAAAAGATCAGGAGGGAAGAAAGATTGTCCATTATCACCACTATTAGTCAACAGTATACCAGAATCACTAGATATACGAATAAAACAACAAGAGGACAAATAAGAAGACTAAGAAGAGGAGACAAAGCTATAATTCTTTGCAAATGAAATGATATTTTGAGAAAACCCTAAAGAATCAACTAAAAAAAACTAACTGAAACAACAACTTCAGCAAAGTTATAGGCTATACCCCTATTTCCAAATGTTTTCAAGAATGATTGGGCTAGTTCATGTATCTACTAGGATATTACTATGCTCTTTTTTCCCCCCAATTATTCCAACATTATTTAAGTATATTTTTCCTTCTTATCTTATTATAAAACCTACAGAAAAATATTTTTCTGAGAACATTCACAGATGTTTCTTAAAATATTACATAGTTTATATGGGAAAAATGGAAATAATAATTGTTGAGGATAATTTTCCAAGTCTGCTCCATCAGTCAATTTAAAATTGATACTTAGTAAATGCCTAGTGTATTGCAGGCATTGAACTAAGTACTAGGAAAAAATGAAAAAAAGATGTTTCCTTCAAGAAGCTGATATTCTAACAATAAAAGCAGTAGACAATGATATATAATCAGTCAATAAACATTTATTAGGTGTTGTGCTAAGCCACTGGAGATCAAAAAATAAACCAAAGACAGTCCTGCCCTCAGAGAACTTACAGTCTAAAGGGAAGACAATATGCAAACAATGTATATACAAAACAAGCTATTTTAGGATAAATAGGAGATGCTTTGTAATGTGGAATCCACTAGGATTTAGGGGTTAGGAAGAATACCTTGTAGAAGTGGGAGATTTACATATAATTACATGTAAAATGCATGCATGATAGTTACAAACTATTGTGAGAAGGAATGAACAGCTAAAGCATCCAAGAAAAGCCTCATGTAGTTGGTATAGTCAGGTACTTGAAATTTGGAGAAAATCAGAGATGTCAAGAAGTGGAGATAGGGCAGACTACATGTATCCAATGTAAAAAGAGGGCTATAAAGGATTACATATCATATATGAAGAACAAGAAAGCTACCTGGACCATAGAGTATATGGAGGGGACTGATTAATAGTAAGACTGGAAAGACAGGCTATAAAGGCTGTGAAAAGCATTGAGTGCCAAACCTCAGGAAAATGGTATCTCTTATGACCTGAAAGAATCAAAGAAATTACGAAATATCTCATTTCCTCCCTTTTTAGTAGATTGTGGCCTGCAATTGTTGATCTTTTACTAAATATGAAAAAAAACATTAATTTATATACCATATTACAGGCCTTCACTGTTAAATTTTATGAAAAAAAAATGAATTTATAAGATTGGGATTATGTCTTTCAGTCTCTTGTGTTTTGAAATTTTATTATTGCACCCATTTCCAAGAGGAGATGAACTGAACTTCTCTATTCTTTGTAGTAAAGAAACTATATAATCTTTTTTTTGCATTGATACTTATTCTAGTTAAGAAAAAGACACCAGCCTTTTCCCCTGTCTTAAGTATACAAACAATACAGCATTTGAATTAAGCTGCCAAATGCCCCCTCTTAGAGCAATTGCTTACACTGGGTACATTTTCCCTGCAATGCCTTATGAGCTTTGAACATATCTTTCCCTGAATAAAATAAGATTTCATTCTAATTAGATTTCACTAGGGTAATCTGAATTATGTGATCCATTCAAGAAAAAATAATAATAAAAAAATGCCTTGGGGGCATAACATAAATGATAGTGAGCCCAAGAATAATGTCTTTAATTTTTGAGTTCAATTACATGGTATTTTCAGTAACACAGGCTTTGACACCTAGCAACAACATTCACATGGGAGTTGGTTTTTTTTATTTTATTTTCAAAGATAATTTTCAAAGCATAGCATGATGCCCGTCCTTCCTAGAAAACTTTTGACCTTGGTATTCTCAGGCTTTTGCAAAACAGCAGTAAGTCTATCATTGGTAAAGGGAGCTGGAAATGGTTTCTCCTTTTCCCAGA